>JAMQGT020011835.1:0-291998 GCA_024447675.2 Pterophyllum scalare
TCAATGAGAATATTTCCTTCATTCAGATCTAGGATGTGTTATTTGAGTGTTCCCTTTATTTTTTTGAGCAGTGTATTTAACATTCTCTCAGGTCAGTTACAATGTTTCAGTTTATATCTATTTTCATATTTACTTTTTCAGAAGGTTGCAATGCAGAACACAAACACAAACACAAAAGAAAAGAAAAGAAAAGAAAAGAAAAGAAAAGAAAAGAAAAGAAAAGAAAAGAAAAGAAAAGAAAATCACTTTAGATAGTTATTTAAACAGGCTTTGAGACCATTTGGTTTTGAAATAAAGTCAGTGATTTTGAGAGTGTGACCTTCTTTGTGCTGCAAGACAATATTAGAATGAACGTTTTTACATTTCATCGGTAGTGTGAGAAACTTTAGTTCATGCTCTCAAGTAGGAAATATACTCTGATCTGTAGTATGTTGAGAAAAGATGGGAGACTAAACAAATGTTTCTGTTCACTGGCATCCTCACTGACAAGTTTTTATCCTTCTGTATCATATTTGTCTTATACTTAATAACGAGAGTCATGTTTGCATTTGTCTTAAGAGAAAAAAAATTACAGTCATTGCTTAAATTAACTATCGTGGTTGTTTAATGCTCACAAGTCACAGCTACACGGCTGAGAATTCCTCACATGGTGTTGTCTGATTGGCTGCTCAGGCCTCTCTGCTGTGCTCCCTGGAGAAGGAGCAGAGAGGTCACCTCATTGCGGAGAGCGTGTGCACAGATGGTCTGTTAACGGATGAAGGCACGCAGACCTACAGCTTCCTGTCCACTCCTTTCCGGAGAAATACATCAGTTGCCGACCTGACGGCTGGAAAACCGCTGGAGCTGCACCTTCAGCTGCAGGTGGAGAGCGTCACCAGCCGACATCACAAGGCCAGCTCTGCCTTTACCTTCCTCTGCGGACACACCTTCCAGCGCAGAGAATATGGCAAACATTATAAGTGAGTTTACTGTCGTTTTCAATAAAATATTTGGTTTTGCATGATTTAAAGCAATTTAGACCTTAACAGGAACTACATAAAGCAGAGAAATGAAGATTGCCCTTATGTTAATGTATTCTGCATGGGTTCACTGGCCCAGTCTGATTTGTCTTGATGCCCTAAACCAGAGGTCACTAATAGGCGGACCTCGGTACGGATCCGGACCAAAATGATGTCTCATGCGGACCCGAACCTAAAACCAAAAGAGAAATGACCACTTAAAATCTTGTTGAGCGCTTTCTGGTTTACCGGCACAGCTTTTACAGTCCTTACGGTAATAGTGAATGCGTCCAAGGAAACCCACTGACCAATTGCATGTGAATTTGGCCATACCACCAAGCTGGTTCCTGCCGGCCGGTAACGTTGTAACAACTTTGTAACACAGAGGTTTATTATAGTTAACAAAAACGAACGAAATAACGAAGACTGAAATTAAAAAAACATTTTCATTTAACTGAAATTTTCGAAGGCCCATCAAAAATTGGCCTTTTCATTGGGCCTTCTCACTCAGCATCAGTGTCTGACCTCACAAATGAGCTTCTGGAAGAACGGTCAGAAATTTCCATAAACACTCCTAAACCTTGTGGAAAGCCTTCCCAGAATAGTTGAAGCTTTTATAGCTGCAAGGGGTGGGTCGACATCATCAGGAGATAGTTGGGGTGCTGCAAAATATGAACATGCTAGGCAGAGTCAAAACTGTTTAGAAGCTTGGGGTAAACATACTTCCCACCGTTGGTGTTCACAGTTTAGTTTCTGTGGCTTAAAAAAAATCCTGCACACAAACAGGTGTTCTGTGCGCTGACATAAAATTACCTTGGAGGATTTAAGGGCTTCCAATGACCAACACATCAAGCTAATGTCCCTCTGGGACCAAAAGCTAACCAGCAATGCCACTGCAGGGATTCTGCACCAAACCCACGACCTGCAGGTACACCCATCCACAGTGCGGAGGTCCCTGGCCATAGGCAAGCTTCATGGGCGAGTGGCTGCCCGAAAGCTGTTCCTCAGGCCCCCGAACCTGACCAAGAGGTGTAATTTTGTGGCGAAGCACAGCAAATGGCGGCCAGAACGGTGGCAACAGATCTTGTAGATGGATGAGTCCAAATTTGAGATCTTCGGCACGCGGAGACGACAATTTGTGTGCAGGAAGGTTGGCAAGCGTTACCATGACCAGTGCCTGCACCTGACTGTTAAGCATGGGGGTGGCTTGATTCAGGTCTGAGGGTGCATCTCCACATGGCCCCGGGTACCTCTTGAGGATTGACAGGGTTTTGAATGCCGAGAACTACCAACATATCCTGATTTACTATGCAATCCCATTTGGCAGGCGCCTTATTGGAGACGTATTCATCCTGCAGCAGGACAATGACCCAAAGCACACAGCCCAGCTATACTTTTCAGTGGCCCGCCCTTGAGGACAGCTCTCCTCCAGAGCTGTGATGGCAGCATTTTTACCCAGAAATTAGACCCAGTGAACCAGCTTGCTCACCCTTCGTGCCCCTGGTATCTCAGGCTGCCTCTCTGCCATGATGCCCTGAAAGTGCTGCTGTGGATGCAGTGGCCTAAATCTTTCACGCAGTACTGTACTTCTTGGAAATTTTTTTTACCACTTATGAACAAGAAGCCAAATATGGTAACTTCATTGAACTTGATGTTCTATGTAAAAATGTAACATTCTGAAAAATGTCACAAAGTAATTAAATCTTGTTATGTCCCCTAATAACACTGAAATTTTGAATTTCAAAGTATTTCAATGAGTGCTCTATAAAGGATTAAGGATCTGCACTACATACTGCCATTTACACACTCACCACATGTACATGTACATGTACATATATATATATATATATATATATATATATATATATATATATATATATATATATATATATATATATATATATATATATATATATATATATATATATATATATATAAACTGTTGGACATCTGGACCTTGGCCTCATGACCCTACCTACCTGAAAGTAATCTATTTCTAATAAATGATATTCTTTCATGTGCAGGAACGTCCACAATGATATCCAGATGGGTGTAAACGGATGGTTCGAGCAGAGATGTCCGCTTGCTTACTTGGGATGCACCTACAGCCAGAGGAGATTTCAGCCCTCCACATATACAGCAACCGTGAACTACAAGTGAGACAAATCATACAGTTCATCTTAATATAAAATCTAAAAATACAACAGTGGAAAACAGGAAAATGCAGAATTATAAATAAATTTAGCTCTGAGCTGCGGGCTAAAGCCTGTTAGGGGGGGTACAGGTACATTTAGTAGCTATTTCTTCTGTGGTCTCCACATTTTGACCGCACTGCATCCCATTAAATTGTAAGTTAATTACAAGTGATTGTAATCTGCAATAACTGTTTTTAGTCATTTGGGGGCAGCAGAAACACAGTCAAACTGATAAGTCAACCCTCTTGCATACAGTTACCTGTTCAAATATCCAGCAGATGCAGAGCACAGTCAGCATTATTTAGCATCATGTTTTGGCCACTTTGTTTAATATTTGCTCCTCTTGGATATTTGTAGTTTCTTCCAGCACATGAATATGCTGACTGGGACTTTAGCTGTTCAGTGCTTGACTGTTTTAATTAAATGGGTCCTCTTTTCCTGTATGGCATTACAACAAGAAGTGAAATTCTGCAGATAAAAATCTAAGACTCTTTCAAAGACCACAGTTTCAACTGTACTTTCAGCAAGGATCTAGGCTGCTTCAGCCTGACTCCCACCATCCCCATTTACTTGGGCGACACTTCTCAGACGTCTAGGAATACAGGTGCCTCCTCCAGCTTTACTCGGAGGACAAGAGGCAGTCGAGCAGGAGGAGGAGCTGACTCGCTGAGCTCGCTTCCTTATGAGGTGCTGTGCCACGTGGCTAGTTTCCTGGACAGTTTTTCTCTGTCCCAGCTGGCTTTGGTGTCCCATCTGATGAGGCAGGTGTGCTCCTCTCAGCTGCAGGAGAGAGGGATGGTCTCCCTCCACTGGGAAAGGAAGACCTACTCACATGGAGGAGCCAAATGGAGGGTGAAGCAGAGGGTAAGCCTAAAGCCAAGTTCACAGGACTGACAGCGGATTATAGTCACAATGAAATACATTTATATTTGGAGATAAGGTGAGAATACAACATGAAGGAAGACAATATGAGGTAAGAGTTCAGGATTGGTTTTGGGTTAGGGCCACACAGTCAGATTATTTATGGGGCATTACACATTAATAATCTTGGTGTTGTCACATAGAAACCTTGCACTGATACTGACCACGTGGTGCTACATTTAGATTTTAAAAAGTACAATTTCTACAATTAGTTTAGAAAATACAAAGACAGTGCTGATGTTTCTAAACTGCTAAAGGCCCAAAGAAGTAAAACATGCAGTATTTCACATCAAAAGCAAAAAAATCACTGAATAAATAAAATTTAATGAAATTTTGTCAACATGAATCTTGTTCTCTGACCCCATCAATCATCAATCACCAGATAATTTACAGTTGAAAAAAGAACAGTTCAAAAAAATCATTAAAAACCCCAAATTACCATGACATTCATGCCCACGATGGATGTGAACGTCTGACCACAGCTGTATGTCGTGGTCACTTGGAAGGTGGCAGCGTGTAGGCAGGGTACACCCTCATCTAAATATAACTGACAGAACTTCAGCTGTTTTATGTTAAAGAGAATAAATAAAATTAGAAATGTAATTGCTTCTCAATTTGAAAAAGCACACAGAGGAAAGTTAAGGTCTGCAAATCACCTCATTCTTAGTACCTGCTGTGATAACCAATCTGCTCACCCAAAGAAACATTTAGTGAGTAGATCAAACTTAGAGCTTTAAAATTGGATATGTTTCTCCATCACAGGCGTAAATAACATCCTTGGAGTCAGGACTGGATATTCAGTTACATCTTCATCTCTGTTCATCACCGCAGGTCTGGCAGTTCAGTACCTTGTTCTCTCCGGTGGATACTTGGTGCTTCCAGGAGGTGCCACCCATCTCAGAGCATATAAAGGTGTGTCCTTACTACGAGAGGGAGTCCAGGACGGAGAAGATTCATCTGCCACATTTGCGAGAAGAAATCCAGACCAACACAAGCTGCAAAGCTCCCACTCTTGTTACCTTGTTCCAGCAGAAGAGGATCATGATGTAGTTCATTATAAACATCTGCTTTGGATTTTTACTGCATGTTGACCATGTCCCCCCCCCATTCCTATATTTCCTGCCACTACAGTTCTTTTAAAAAATACAGGAGAAAATGGCATTAAATATAGTATTAGAGCTGATGGCAGTAACATTAGAAATTAGTTCTGGTGTCACACATAATTTTAAAAAAAAAGGTCAGAAGAGCACTGAAGTTAATTATAATTAAAGGAATCAAATTACAGATATCTGCTGTTTGCAAATTTTTTGAACAACACAACTTCACCCCCCCCCCCAAGATGCAGTAAAGTAAATAGATATTACATGTTCACTTTAAAAATAAAACAATGGAGGAATAAAAGCTTTGCTAACCAAATAATTTAGCTTAGACTCTATTTCTTTTCTTGTGAAAACTGTCCAAATAAAACACAAGAAACAAAACAAATTTTTATATGTATCAAGCAACCAGTGAAGAACGCTCACAAGTTGCGTCATTGCGTCATTGCGTTTGTGTTACGTCTGTTGTGTCTAACCTGTAAATGAAACACATTTGCTCAGTCTTTGCTGTTGCAGAGAAAATGAACTACAGCGCAAACCACTCAATGAGGTAGAAAATGATTCAAGTCACTTATGCAGGAGTAACACAGCGCTGCCTCCCTCTAGTGGTTCTCTCTGGTGTTGCGTATGTTACAGAGGATATCTGCCTTAAACATTTTATAAAACATCACCATGTTCATGATGGTGATGAGACTCAGGCCGGTGGTCCCCATCATCAGGACATAACGAGGAATGTGTTCACTGTGACGTGCCAGCCAGCGGGTCATCCAGCCCAACGTGCAGGCGCGAAACACCAAAAACCTGCAGAAAAAAAACACAAGCTGACAGACACTTGATATCAAGCTGAAGTCATAATGCATGACTGGATCAGTGGAAGTACAGGGTTCGGTATCTTGCTCAGTATCTGAAATGTGGATGGTAGAGCAGTTGGGATAAAACTGGCACATGTGATTATATCTCTACCTCCTTAAATATGGCCTGATAAAGAGAAAACATGCTTCAGGAATCCGATCAAAGTGGCCGTAAACTTTAGAGCTCACGTGTTTGGTCTTCATAATAGGCTTCATAAACAGGCAGCTGATTCCAGCTTAATGTTGAGACGACAAACACACGAGTGTTATCAATGTTTGCATCAAATATTTCAGCAGAATTACTCATCTTTTTCTCCCAAACATATCATTTAAAGGTTTTCTTTCATATCATATTTATGATTTAATTATTTGGGGACAGCACAACAGTTTCATTCAAAGGCCAAAGCTGGTGGGACTGTGAGGTGTGTTACATCACATAAAAGTTAAAAATGTTTTTCTTGAGCACCATCTTATTAAGGCAGACAAGAACCAATATCACCTCTTTTATAATCTCAGCATATGACAGATCATTTTTTCTAATGGAAAGGTACATGTTTTACCCCTCAACTAGTTCCTTAAGAATACAATAAACAGTGACAAAGTGAGAAAGTGTTTCCCTCCTTCCTGATTTCTTCTTTCTGCATATTTGTCACACTTAAATGTTTCAGATCATCAAATAAGTTCTAATAATAATATTAATAGACAAACATAACCCAGGTAAACACACAATGCAGTTTTTAAATGATTTCATTCATTAAGGGAAAAAAGCTATCCAAACCTACCTGACCCTGTGTGAAAGAGTAAAGAAATCACTTAAACAGAACCTGTCTGACAAAGTGAAGCAAGCTAAAAGATCTCAAAAAGCAGCACATCACAAAATCAAGAACAGCTGGGAAACAAAGTCACTGACATCCATCAGTCTGGAAAGGGTTACAAAGTCATTTCTAAGTCTTTGGGACTCCAGAGAACCACAGTGAGGGGGAAAACTGGAACAGTGGTGAGCCTTCCCAGGAGTGGGAGTTATCAATGTGCTCCAAGAGTGCATCAACAACTCATCCAGGAGGTCACAAAAGAAGCCAGAACAACATCTAAAGAACTGCAGGCCTCACTTGCCTCAGTTAAGGTCAGAGTTCATGATTCAACAATAAGAAAGAGACCGAGCAAAAATGGCATCTATGGGAGCGCTCCCAGGAGAAAACCACTGCTGACCAAAAACAACACAAAGGCTCGTCTCAAATTTGCCAACAAACATCTCAATGATCCCCAAAACTTTTGGAAAAATATTCTGTGAACTGACGAGACAGAAGCTGAACTTTTTGGAAGGTTTAAGTCCTGTTACACAGCATTACATAAAAAGAACATCAGACCAACAGTCTAACAACTTGCTGTCATTGATGGAACCATGAATTCTGCTCTCTACCACAAAATCCTGAAGGCCATCAGTTCATGCCCTGAAGTTCGCGCACACTTGGGTTATGCAGCAGGACAATGATTTGGAAACACAACAACAAGTCCACCTCTGAATGGCTCAGAAAAATGCAACAATGGTTTTGGAGTGGCTGAGTGAAAGTCTGTACTTCAATCTCAAAAAACCTCCAATGTGGCTGAATTAAAACAATTCTGCAAAGAAGAGTGGACCAAAATTCCTCCACAGTGATGTGAAAGACTCACTGCCAGTCATTGCCAATGCTTGATTGCAGTTGTTTCTACCAAGGGTGGCACAACCAGTTAACAGGTTTAGGGGGCAATTTTTTTTTCCTCACAGGGCAGGTAGGTTTGGACAACCTTTTCACTTAATAAATGAAATCATCATTTAAAAACTGTATTTTGTATTTACTCGGGCATTTTTGCTCATATTAACATTTGTTTGATGACATGTAAGTGCGACAAAAATGCAAAAACCCAAGAAATCAGGAAGTTGGCAAATGCTTTTTCACAGCACTGCATAAATGCTTTTGAAAAGGTATTGTAGGAGCTCTTCCATCCTCACATATAAAAAGCTTTTTTTTTTCCTCCTAAAGAGAATCCCTGAACCACCTACGTTCCCAGGTTGAGCCAGCTGGTGATGCTGTAGGCGAGAGAGGGCTGAGAGGCTGTGAGTTCAGTGCCTGGCCTGTTCCTCTGTCCTGAGAGGAGGAGGAGCTGTCTGAGATGAAGGAAAACAGAGTTGATCTCCACCAGCAGAGACACAACTGCAAAACCCAGGTAGAGGCGGGACGTTGCAGCCAAACTGAAGCATGAGATCACCTGAGAGAACGTTTTAACAGCAGATTCAGCAGTTAGAACATGCAAAGGGATATGGCAACATGGAACCTTATTTAAATTTCATTCAAGCATGCAAAAGTCATGGGTTATTATTAAGACTTACAGAAACTTGCCGGGACATTCTTATTAAAGGTTTTATAGGTATCAAGTACTAGTTAGTTAATAACTATTTTTCTACACTCTCATTAATATTTGTAGACTGTCATCAGACTGTCACACTCAGCCAGTACCTTCAGATCAGTGCAAGCACACATCAGCTGATGGCTCAGCTGATACCCGTCTCTGTATCCTATTAGCAGATCTCAGATTAATCAGTTTCATATGAGGTGTCACTGATACCTGCTGTGCTCTGTGAGGCGGTGCAGCTGCTGCTCGCATACAACCAATAATAAAATACCACAGGGAATAATAGAATGAAAGTAGAATAATAATCCGATTTTGACTTAAGTGGTTTTCACAGAAAGATATTTCACCTCTCTAACCCAAACAAAGCATAATGAAGGAGAATATATGGCTATGTAACATCAATAATGTGCAATCCCACCACCTTTAAGCATTATAAGAAAGCTGCACTGAAACATATAAAACTCCTGCAAAGCACTTGAAACAAGCAGACCTTTGAACTTTGATCATACAGGGCTGTGAAGGATTAACTGTTCCCCACATAAAGATAAATGCCTTATTATGTCCTTGGGTTAAACAGCATCTGCATAGAAAGACTTGGCGACTCAGCCAGGAGCACACACACACACACACACACACCTACACACACACACACACACACACACACACACACACACACACACACACACACACACACCATGTGCCGCCTTAAAGCAGGTCTGCTTTGTGCTGTGACACTATTCATGTGGCGATGTGTCAGCTTGCTGCAGGTCATTCTAACCGGAGCTGAGATTAAAACTGTCCCACAGATCAAGGCTGAACAGCATTGAGCGCACAAACAACAGCACGAGTGGCTGAAGCTTCACTCACTGACCTCGTCGTTATCACCCAGATATGAGTGACGAGCACGATGACCAAAACTGATGTAACTCACAGTTAATATTAACTACAAGCTCATTTTCTTAGATTACACACATGAAACAGTACTCAGATCCTATACTTTAACGGGATGCAGTAATACCATAATGAATAAATGTAGTCAAGTTCAAGTCCTGCATTCAAAATTACACTTACAGTTATTGCAGAACTATACGTTGTTGGACAATTACACATTTTTTGTTAGTCTGCCTCTGTACATCAAACGGTCAAGATGTCTCAGCTGTAATTCAAGGCCTTTAACAAAAGTACTGCATTAACTCTGGAAACCCTGAGCCACAAAATAATTGTAATTAATTATAATAGAAAATTCTGATTTGTTGAAACCAGAGTGTTTGAAGCTTCTGACAAATAAAAAAAAATCATTAAATATAAAATTCCATGAGTTTTATGTTGCATCATTTTTGCTGCATTTTTGTGCAGTTTGTTGTAAAAATTTATTTACGCTTTTCAGGGGGAAAAATCACATTATTATGTGATTTTATATATTATGTAGAGGTCTTAAAAAACACACGCATTAAATATGACACTTGGCTTTACAGAATGAACTGTTCAGGAATTAAAATAATTTTTATACACGGTACCCGTGTCTCAAAATGTCAGTTTTAAAACTAACTGGACAACTGACTGAGAACCACTCCAAGGTGAAGTCTGTTCCCTCATTCTTTCATCATAAAAGAAGCAGACATAATATCTGAAGCTGATTGAAAGTGATAAATGTGTATTTTATAGCGTTTTACTATAATTTCAAATATGAGGCCCACAACTGAAGTGCACGATGACTAAATTATTTCTGTGTTTAAGAAAAACAACATCACATCTAACCAAGTCAATATCGCTCTGGAGGAGTACAGAGGGTTTACAGCAAGGTGTACACCACTGCTCACACTCAACAACAGGAAGATTAGAGTTTCTCAGAAAATGTCTAAAAGAGTGAGCACAGGTCTGGAGAACACTTACACTTAGAGACAGATGAATGTCATGTCTTCAGACAAAAGTTTGGGGAGTTTTCAGAGACTTTGCTTCTTTTTTACAGTTAAGATTTGTTTTCATCTCTTAGTGGAGAACTTTCAATGCTTCTAATTATCATTATAGGACATAAGCAGGCTTTGCTGTTTGTCAAATGCAACTTTGATGACAAATTTGCATCTCTAAACTACGACAAAATTAATTAGCGTGTTCTTTTTGCACATTTGCTTGTGTTTTCAGTGTTTTCAGCACATCTTTGCATCAAATATATTTCTCATTGTGCATTTTGATTGCCTGCATTTTTTCTGAAAATCACACGTGTGCTGTAAAAAGTGCTTGTGTTTTATCTGCAGCACATATGGTTTCCCTAAGGGGCTTAAGGTCTCTAGGCCATAGCATTATGCACATGTACCCAAGCATCAAACACACAACGATCATTACCAAGGAGTGGTGGAGGAGCAGATCCCAGGACTGTTTGAATGGCTGGTTCAAGGCCATGTCTAGGAAGTCGTGGATAAAATACCCTGAAGAAAAGGTTAGAATATGTGTACAGGGTCGTGCAGATAAAAAATATTAAACTCATATTAAACTTTGAGGGGTGCCGTTATTATTTTTTTAAATTCATCAGTATAGCATGAAATGATGAACATTTGATGGGCAAGCTACGTTAATGTGATGCGCGGGGGCTTTGTGTGTACGGGCGTCACCTGTGGACATGGTTACAAGGATGTGGGAGTGCAGGGAGCAAAAGGAGATTAGGTCCTCCATCATCTGAGGCTGAAGGTAGAAGCTGCAGGGTGAGAGAGAGCCCAGAGAAACAGTTAATATCACACGAGGAGAAAACAAATGTCCACACTACCCTGACTGCTGTGCGTCTCTACGGACCATGAAACAGCCCCCGCTCCTGTCAGGCAGCTGTGAGCTAATGACGTGCTGATATTCCTCCACTTCCAGGCTTTCCTCTGTGCCGGCTGTGGTGTTGGCAGGACTCTGATGACTGTATTCAGCAGTTTGAAACAGCAGGCAGAGCCTCCAGTGAGCAGAAGTGTTGATCTCAAATCCATGACAAGAGTCCAGCACAGACACCAAGGCTCTGAGTTCAGCGCATATCTCAATGGAAACACGCTCTGAGAAAAGAAAGGATGCAAACCGCTGAGGTCACTGTTACATATGATATCTAGTCCCTGCCCTCTAACACACATTGCTCCACACACACGAGGCGATAAAGCTGATAGTGAAGGGCTGTGACCACACAATGGCATGATTACCTCTCAAGGAAAACACGTTTTTTTTGTTGAACTGAGCTAGTCTGCAAAAGGAGTAGTTTGTATTTTTTCAGTTCCTTCCTTTGCCAGAACTACAGCACTGTAAAAATACTTCATTACAAAGAAAGATGCTTAAACTTTTTATGAAGTGAATATAAAAATATATAGAAGACTATTATTGTCACTATTATTACTTGTCTTTTAATATGTAAGCCACATTTTACTGGATTGGATTTACTTCTTTTTTTTAGCTGATATCCCCCCCCCCACCTCCAGAGGAATATCATATTTTATATGTGACTGCAATTAACCCAGCCACAGGGGAATAAAGCCAGTGTACTCTTAGTGCTGGTCCCATCCCAGATAAATTGGGAGGGTTGCATAAGGAAGGACATCCAGCGTAAACTCTTTGCCAAATCAAACATGAAAAGATGCAAGGAGCAGAGGTGGTGAAGGTGGATGAGTTTAAATACCTCATTCCTGCAAAAAAATTTGAGTGGGTGGAGATGAGTGTCAGGGGTGTTTTGTGACAGGAAGATAGCAGCCTGAAACCTGCTATGATGTATGGTTTGAAGATAGTGATGCTGACAAAAAAACAAACAAGAGATGGAGGTGAAGATGCAAAGATTTTCACTGGCACTGACTAGAATGGACAAGATTAGAAACAAGCACATCAGAGGGACAGCTCAGGTTGAGCAGTTTGGAGACACAGTTAGAGCGTGATATGGAGGCAGATGATCCACTGTGTGGTCCACTGAAGAGAGCAGCTGAAAGAAGAAGAAGAAGAAGAAAGAAGAAGAAGAAGATGTATAACTGCAATTAAAGGTTGGTTTCACCCTGCTGATTATTTTCTCAAAAACACTAAAAATTACTGATTCTTTGGGTTTTACAAATTCAGAAAACAGTAAATTCAATAAGTTCATAAAATAAAAAATAATGAGAACTCCCCATCACCTATCCCAGCAGTCATAGGGTGAGAGGTAGGGTCTGCCCTGGACAGGTCGCCAGGGCTTACACAAAGAGACAAACAGCCATTCATACTCACACCAAAGGCCAGTATAGAATCACCAGTTAACCTAACCCCACACATGTCTTTGGACGGTGGAGGAAGCTTATAGCCAAACCACTCTAAGCACGCCCAAATAATTATATTGAATTAATAGTTTCAGCTCCATATATTGTGGTTTATTCTTCTGCTTACTTTGTTATGCTGTGATATTATTATTATGGTGATCACTGTGGTTTCAATCTTTGCTCTCCTTTTTCTTCTTTTCTATCTAAGATGTTGACTTGATACCACCACCCTCATACCTGTCACCAATCTGGATTAACTGGCCTGGATTAACTGCTTTTTTTTTTTTTTTTTAACAGCTCAGCAACTCTACTCACCACATACTGTTTCTCATGCCAAGCACGAACAATAAATCTTGTATGGTGAAGATTTATTTTGGGCTTCTGCACACTCACAGAGGACAATCTAACGCAATAGCACTGCCACGAATACTACTTTTCTAAAGCGTCCCTATGTTTACCACCCAACATATTAGGAACACTTTTTTAGTGCCAGTACACCACCTCCACCCATCATGAGCTCAGCAATGTAAAAAAAAAACAACCCCAAACCTGTGAAAGCTGAATTCATGCCAAACTTGATGCTTCCAAAGGTGTTCCTAATAAAAATGCCTTGTGGCATGCAATGCAATCACAAAACTAAAACATAATACACGTACCTCATGTTTGAATTTAACTACAGCGCTTGACTCGACTTCTGTATTTGCATAGATGATAGCCACCTGTGGCTGTGTAATTGCTGCTTTGTCACCCGTCCATTCAGCGTTCAGCCTCGTCAGCCTTTCTCTGTGCTGCTGTTGAATAAAAAAAAACAAAAGAGCAGGGCCTCCTTTCTCTGCAACAATACTTCGGCTGAACATGAGCAGCCACAGCGCCCAAACTCTTCACTCACCGGCTCACCGAGGACACTTTTTAGGGTGATTTTGCCTGACTTACCAGAGCCAAATTGTGTACTTTTCCACAGGACCAACAGGGATGCGGGTTGGGGATGGACCGGTTTCCGTGGAAACGGATTCCCATCGTTCACCTGCTGAGAGGAAAGCAAAGTGACCTGGGATTGAAACTGTTTCCATCTGAGCGTCCGAATAACTTTTAATGTCCCCGGGACTTGTCTGGGTGTCTGCGCGGTGTTACAGCTGAATCAGAGAGATGTCGACCAAACCGCGTGAGTGACCTCTTTGAGTTTTGGTTGATTCAGCAGCTTTAAAGAAACACCTGGCAATTAGCAGAAGTATCTGAAAGTAAATGAATGATGATTCATTTGATGACTTGCTTGTTTATTTGTTTAACTCATTTGTAAATGTGTTTGGCCAGCCCGTGGAGAGCTCACGGACTCTGATTCAGAGAACTCATCAGAGGAGCTGACAGAGGTGGTTTGTCTGGAGTCAGACCTGCAGGATGGGCAGTAAGGAGGGGATGGGAGAGGGGGACACAACCTGCAAACATACTGTACAGCTGTGCAGTTTAATCTATACATTACCTGATAACCATTTATTATTCTAAACTTTTTTATTCTACTCCCAGCATGACCGAGCTGAGCTTTGAGCTAAATACTTGTTAACATGTGGACTGAAGCTGTTTAGGTTCCCCCAAAATCCAAATTCTCCAAGGCAACTGATGCCAAAAGCATAACCAGAGAATCGCCATACTCATATGTAAAGCTGTGCTGCGCATATTGGAGATTTTCTGGTTGCGTCCAAGGTAAACTGAAGAAGATACCTTGAAAACAAAGGTGTTTTGAAATGAAGCGATGAAAGAAATATATGGAATAATATTTGTGTCAAAAGTCACTCGCAAGAAATGTGTACAGCTGTTTCACTGAGTGACATCTAGCAGCAGCATAAACATGTTTTATATTTGTTCACCATCCATCCTCTTCCGCTTATCCTTTTCATGTTCACGGAGGGAAACTATCCCGGCTGTCATAGGGCTAGAGGCAGGGTACACCCTGTCGTAGGACTAACACAGAGAGACAGACAGCAATTTACACTCACATTCACACCAATGGGCACCAGTTAACCTAATCCCACTAAGTTTATGTCTTTGGACTGTGGGAGGAAACCGAAGAACATGCAAACTCCATACAGAAAGGCCCCAGCCAAGGTGGATTCGAACCCAGGCCTTCTTTCTGTGAGCCAACGGTGCTAACCACTGCTCACATATTGGAAAATTAATTTTACACAGTTGACTACAGTTGAAACAATTTTTCCGTTTTCTAAGGGGCGATGTGTGCTCCTCCTTATGACGATTTTATGTGATTAGTGGGACAGGAGTGCAGAGGCTTCAGAGCTTGTCCTTGAATCGTCCGGTGTTAAAGATTTATTCAGCATTAAAGTAATCCAGTGACAGATGTCAGTATTTCCACCGCTGCACAGAAAACAGTAACTGCTGACAGATAATTTGGCAAACTTCATTTTTCCAAATTGTTAAACACAGCTCTGACGTTGCTGCCACGGTGCGGCACAGTAACCTGAACTGCCCATCAAAGTGACCAATCACATTAAGCTCCGCCCAAATGGTCAAAAATCAGTTGTTTCAGGCGAGCAGGAGTGGGCTCGGCAGAGTTTCCCCACGAGAGCGTGAAACTGCAGCAGCGCGCACAAACCAGACACTCGCGTGCCCGATGGCTTTTGATGTGCGCGTGGCTGCTGAGTTGTTGAATCTAATGTGAGAATGAATACCTGCGCGCGCGAAATTAAATTATTTGCTCGGATTACGTTTTTCCTCGCGCTTGATTTTTTTTCATACATATAATTGCATAGAAATACAGGTGTCCAATTTATTATTTATATCATTAGAACAACATAACTGGCAAGCAGCAGAGATACCTTCTTGTTAATATTTCACAACTCAGCAGCAACCATGGTTAGGCATAAGTGGCAGGATGGATACTTCTTCCGTCTGTCCAGGAACACATCTTAGCGCTACCCCCGTTGAACCTGTCTAAAGTACATCAATGCTACACCCATTTTCATCAAAATTCTACTGGGAGGCCTTTTCAATGATTGGATCGTATAGGGTAACCTACCAAAAATAGCCCCACTTGCTGTGTGCTGTGACAGGGATCTCCAGAGTGGGAAGGGTTAACATCAACAAAGTGAGGACATTTACCCAACAAGTCTGTGTGTTTTTGTGATACACCCTCTGATTGCACTAAAACAGTGGTTTGCATACATTTTCTGGCATGCCACACTTCAGAAGCAGAAAAAAGCTGATGCCCCACACACCACAGGTTTTATCAGGGACTAACAGCAAAAGAAAGAAAAGTCCAAAGAGGTGAAGTGACACACAGATAAAGAGAGACACAATGGCAGGATAAAAAGGACACAGTTTCAAACACGCACACTCAACAAGCCTATGTGTACAATTTATGAACTGTATCTTATTCTATAACAACAAAAATGTGTGTGTGTCTGCGTGTGTGTGCTATCTCAGGATGATGGAAGTTGAAGTCAAACATCACAGCGTGCTGTTGACGCGCAGCGAAGGCAAATACAGCGCCATTGGGAACCAGTGTACACACTACGGCGCTCCACTTAGCAAAGGTATGAAGACAGGAGGTCTGAAGAATAAAAACACGCTGATTACACTTAAACACACAATGCAAGTAAAGGTAGAACTTCTATATGATCAATAAACAGGCTTTAAGGAGTATAGAATAAAGAATAAAAATGACTAAGCTATGTCCACACTGTGGATATGCTTTGTGATGAGTATACCCTGCAAAGTACTGGTACTATAATAAACTCTATGACTCAGGTGGTCAGCCAGTAACCTGTTATACTGTAGATATACAACCAATGTGATGCACAGAATCAAAGATAAATGGATGACAAGAGATGTTTGAGTTTCTGTTTATGGTTTCTGTGACATCACATAGATGCATTTCAGTCTTGAGTCAAGTTTTGGCACACGTGCGGGCAGAAAAAGGGTAATTTAAACAAAGTCATCTCCTCTTTCATGCCGTAGTTCACACTGTAAAGTCTCGGACTGCTCTGAGCTTCGTTTGTTCTGCATTTTAATAATTTTTCTTCACATTGTATTTTTTCCTGTGCGCATCTTTGTGTGTTCAGGGTTTATTTCAGGGAACAGAGTGCGCTGCCCATGGCACGGCTCCTGTTTTAACGTCCATACAGGTGATCTGGAGGAGTACCCCGGCATTGACTGTTTACCTTGCCACAAGGTATGAGCCAAAGAGACAGACTGAGAAAAAGCTTACGGGCACATTTGCTGCCTTTTAAATTAGTTTTTTCCCTTTTTTGAAGGTCCATATTCAAAACAGCAAAGTGTATGTGTCCATAAACAAAAAGGTAAGTAGGTTACCCTTTCTATTTTATTTGAGGTGAGGATTTTTTAAAGTCGTGGTGCTTTTAATCTCCTAGTATCACTTTCTTCAGTAAGGCCAAATACTACCTGTAAATAATTAGGGGTGATAAACTGTAAAAAAAAATTTAAAAAAAAGTTTAAAGGAAAATAAAATAAAATTTCAATAATCTCAATAATCTAGAGATAACGTTTTCCCTCAGTGTTAAACTGTGAACAATTTGGGGGTTTTCATGACCTGTGATGCTTTAGCTGTGATAGAAGGAAAAAAAAAAACTCTTTTTAGAGTGTAATTGAAACATTCCATGAATTCAGGGAACTTCCTGGATTTCAGGGATGAGGCTGGAAACCAATATGGAATGGCCAGATCTCCTGGCCCACAGCCAGCACTGCCTTAAAAATAGATACGATTCTGCTGTGGAAATCACTTTTGGTACCGTCTCTGAAAGCCTTTGTCGGTGAACACAGCTCACTGCTGCATCCATACATAGTGGTTAAAACCCTGTCACAGAAAGAAAGAAGACAAGATTCAGGAATGACCCTTCTTTGGGTCCAAGCTCAGATGAAGTGGAAAGCTGTCTTGGGTCTGACCAATCAAAATATGAAAACTTCAACAGCATAGTTTCATGTAAAATGTAATGACTAATAAGAAAAGCCAAAGACTGAACCGGCTGAGATAGTTTGTTAATAGAATAAGAATTAGCTGAGTCGGGTGGTGTTAGAAACGGTGGGAGTGAAGAGGAAAGGCTGAGTGAGGCAACGGTGAGTCCAGTCGTGTTAGGTGAAGAGTGGATCTGGGAGGGTGTTGGAGCAGGAACTGGGTATTTATGGTGGAGGTGATGAACAGCAGCTGATGACATGAGCTCAAAGTAGCAGCCTCTACTCCTGCCATCAAGCACACACACAATTATGGAGCCATAAGTGCATTTTTAGATAGCTGAAATCATAAGGTATATATAATTTTCTATTCATAAATATCACTGTTGGTACCTACTGATGAGGTGGTCGTGTTTTATCCATGATTCAGACTCTCAGGCAGGAGAAAAGAATAAAGAGTATGAGCGCTGCACTACCAGGAGTTAGTCACACTATTCTGCTGCTGGGAGGAGGTGAGTGTGGATCACGCTGTATGTTTTTGAATATTAATATGTGTGTGTGTTAGTGTGCCTTCAACGGGCCACTCATCAATCAAACTCCCCAACAAATAAGTAAATACATTAACAAACAATAGACAAAATGCTTGGATGCTTGCTGCTAGTCTATGTTTTAGGTAGGCTGAACTCTGAACTCCTGTTGATTTTATATATATTCTGCTTTTTAATGCTTAATAAAGCATAAATAATTAAAATCTTAACTTAAAGTAGATGTGCAGATCACACTCTCAATATATACAATAATTGTGTCTCATGAGTTCTATAGATTTGACAGTAAAGTTAGGTGCTTCTCTGATTTTGCAAAGACGAGTACATGTACGCTGCACACTGGTACGTGCAGGTATTAGCTAATAACAAAGACAACACAAAGAGTTGCTCCTAATTTGCTTCCTGTGTGTGTGTGTTATTTTTGTGTAAGAGCAGGAGCTGCGTCACTGATATGTGCTGAGACGCTGCGGCAGGAAAAATTTGGTGGCAGGATCATCATGGTCACCAGAGAAGACCTTCTACCTTACGACAAGACACGACTGAGCAAGGTGCTGCACAGCGAATGACCCGATACAAACACGTAAATGCTGCTTCATGAATGTTCCTCAGGCCACTGCAGTTACTGAGACACGAGCGCTGATTTTACAGGTAATGAACGTGGAGAGCGACAGCATCCTGATGAGGAGGATGGAGTTTTTCCATCAGTATGACATAGAGGTGTGGCTCAGGAAAGAAGTGAGTGCTTCCTGGTTGGCTGTGTTTTCATCTGTATTTAATCTCATAGACATTGTTACCTTGAAGTAAATTTTCCTCTGGACAGCAACACATGGATCTTATCCTGGGACTGACTTGGAGTCATATTTTGAAACTGGGTTGCTGTGTTTACAGGCTCTTTCCGTGGACACAGACAAGAAGACAGTCACATTTGATGATGGTTCAGTCCAGAGCTATGACCAAATCCTCATCTCAACTGGCTGCAGGTACAGACGACGACACGAGTGTGTGTACAAATATTTCTTATGAAACCAGGTCCAGCCTAAATGCTTTTGTGGTCCCAGGCAGCACTAAGTAAGTAAGTAAGTAAGTAAGTAAAATTTATTTATATAGCACTTATCACAGATAAAAATCACAAAGTGCTTCACAACAAAAGACAAAATTAAAAGTATAACAATATAAAACAATAGAATACAATATAATATAACAAGTTAATTAAAAGCTTGTCTGTATAAACATGTCTTCAGCTGCTTTTTAAAAGAGTTAATGGAGTCTGTACAGTGTAAAGACAGTGGAAGAGAATTCCATAACCTTGGTGCCACAGCCCCAAAAGCCCGATCCCCACGAGTTTTGAAACGAGTGCGAGGGACCAACAGTAACCTCTAACCTGATGATCTAAGAGCTCGGGACGAAGAATATGGTTTCAACAGGTCAGAGATATACTGGGGGGCTTGGCCATGTAAGGCCCTAAAAGGTAAAACTAAAATTTTAAAATGAAATCTAAAATTTACTGGCAACCAATGAAGAGAAGCCAAAACTGGAGTGATATAAGATCTTCTATTGGTGCCAGTTAAAAGTCTTGCCGCAGCGTTCTGCACAGTTTGAAGGCGATCCAAAGCTGATTTGTTGAAACAAGTAAAAAGACCATTACAGTAATCCAGTCGAGAAGAAATAAACGCATGAATAATCATCTCAAGCTCAGCCTTTGACACCAGTAATCTGAGTTTTGAGATATTCCTTAAATGATAAAAACAATTCCGAACCAGCTGTTTGGAGTGATGCTCAAGGGACATTGAACTGAAAAAAATGACACCTAAATTTCTGAGGCTTGATTGCACAGAAGAGCCTAAAAAGCTGATATGTCGCCTAATTTCCGAGATCATGTGGTCAGGAGCAATAATCAATATTTCTGTTTTATCAGTATTCAACTGGAGGAAACTGTCATTTAACCATTGCTTGATTTCTGTCAGGCAATTACTTAAACTGGACAATTTATAAAACTCAGAGGCTCTGAAAGAACAATATAACTGAATATCATTGTAACGTCTTATAATTTGGCCTACAGGGAATATATAAAGTAAAAAGAGAATTGGACCCAAAACAGATCCCTGAGGTACCCCACAAGACAAAACTGTTGTTTCAGACATCACTTGATTCATATGAACAGTAAAAGATCTCTCAGATAAATATGACACAAACCATTCTAAAACAACACCAGTAATCCCAAACAGATCCCTAAGCCTGTTCATCATGATACTGTGGTTAACGGTGTCAAAAGCAGAGGTGAGATCTAATAAAATCAGAACTGTGAACTCTCCAGAGTCTGCTGCCATCAAAATGTCACTAGATACTTTAAGTAACACAGTTTCAGTGGAGTGCAATTTGCAAAAACCAGACTGGAAAGTGTCCATAACATTGTTTTCTTCCAAGAAATGGTCAAGTTGTTCTGCTACTGTTTTTTCCAAAATCTTTGATACAAAAGGCAATTTGGATATTGGCCTGTAACTGTTTGGAAGAGATGGGTCCAAATGACAGCTTGTTTAAAGAAGCTGGGAACTGAGCCAGTTTGAAGAGAAGTATTTATCATCTCCACTATACAGGGGCCAGTAGAGTCAAACACACTAATAAACAATGAAGTAGGTAGGATATCGAGGGGGCTTGAAGTTGGTTTCATACGATCAAGCAAAGCACTGATGTCCTGCAAAGTAACAGAAGCAAAAGAGGACCAGCTGTCAGAAGTAAGCAAATTGCAGGAATAATACTGAAAACATGATGGAGAAATACTTCACCTGATGGCAGCGACCTTATTTACAAAATAATTCAAAAACTCATTGCACTCAGACTTTGTATAGACTGGTGCATGAGGAATATCAGGAGAGACAATTTTCTTAATTGTATCAAACAAGACTTTAGGATTTTTCTTTTTTGAAACTGTAAGCTTTGCAAAATACTCTGTTCTGGCATTTTTCAACATGTCATTTAATAAGAAAATAGAATCTTTAAGATATAACCTGTGAACCTCAAGCTTTGAAGCCTTCCACAAACGTTCTAACTTGCGACAATATCTTCAAAAATGACTGATTTTTGTTCCTTGCGCACAGAGATTTTGCCAGATGTTCTGAATGTTTTGATATTATGTACTGTAGATGATGAGATATTCAAAGACGTGTTGCTGCCATCAAATTCAAATGGGATAAAAATTTTCACGAAACAGTAAAATGTCTCAATTTAAACATTTGATTTGTTCTGTTGTGAATAACATATGGGTTTAAGAGATTAGCAGATGATTGCATTCTGTTTTTATTTACATTGTACTCAGAGTCCCGACTTTTTCGGAGTTGGGGTTGTATTTCAAACAGCAGTTAAATCAGTTAAGTTGACTTATGCTTACTTTCATATAGTACCATTAATCAGCGGGCACAGCAACGTTCATTCTGAAAAAAATACATATTGTGATTTATGTATTTTAAAATGTCACACAGACAGTTACCTTAAACTATATTCAGCATCATCTTCAGTACAGGAGACAGCCATGTGAGCATTAGGAGCTTACTCAGTGATCTATGACCAGCACCAGATGTGGTCAATGTAAGTATGCACTACACTGCAGTGCACTGCTTCTGATCAGTCATGACCTGTTCTTCAGAGCAAAGGGTCTGGATGTGCCTGGCATGAACTTGGGCAACATCAAGATGTTGGAGACGCCAGAGGACGCCCGACAAATCCACGCTGCCTGTATTGGCCACAATGTTGTCCTCGTTGGAACCTCTTTTGTTGGTACTGCTGTTGCTGTGTGTAAAATATTCACATGCATTTTTACATTCATGATGTCTGGATTTGTGTAGAAAAGTAGGTAAAACAACACTGAAGCTCCTGGATATTCACTACAGCACCTACAATTACATATTGCTTTCAGGTATGGAGGTGGCATCTTACTTGTTGGACAAAGCCTCCAGTATCACAGTGATAGGCAGCAGTGAGATGCCATACCAAAACACGCTAGGCCCTGAAATCGGCAAACTTACCATGCTGGTAAGAAGGAGAGAGAGAGACTTGTGTATCATATCCTGAGAGTAACTTCTCTCCAGTTCACTTATTTCTGTCCAAACTCTTTTTTCTGCAGATGCTGACTGAGAAAAATGTGAAATTCTACATGAATGATAATGTGACAGAGGTTAGAGGTACGAATGGCAAGGTAAAGTGAGAAAATAAACTTCATCCCAGTTTTGGACGTGAACATCAGCGCACAGAGAAGTTTTCTTTGCAGTAAAAAAAATATACAGACACTGAGTTCTTCCTGACTTCTATCACTTTGTCCTTTCTTCCTCAAGGTGAAGGACATTGTGCTGAAAAGTGGAAAAGTTATACCAGCTGATGTTCTGATTGTTGGTATTGGTAAGTGGAAACATTTAAACATTTCATACAAAGTCTTTCATTGAGCAATGCAGAATTCTGGGAAACATTTATAGCCAGTTAGTGACTCTTTTTCACTTCTACTTCCATTTATGCCGGTTTTCCTCACGTCTGAGCTCTTCTCTGCAGACTCTCCACCAGCAGGAGAATAAGTGTATATGTCTGAGTTTAATGTCAAGAGGCATGTTGCAATTGTATTAATATTCCTTAATGGCACAAATAACTGAGCGAAATGACTCAACAGCTGCTCTTCTTGCTCTTTCGTCTTCCTCCACCAGGCACCATGCCTAACTCAGAGTACCTAAAGAGCAGTAAAATACAGATGACCTCAAAAAACTTTGTAAAAGTCGACAAGGTAGGCTAATAATCGTCTGCTGGTCACTAGGTTGTCTATGTTCCTACTTCCTCCTGAAACTTGTGTCTTGCCCCACTGATCATCAGTTCTCTGTATTTATCTTCCTCCTGCAGTACATGTGCACCAACGTCCCTGATGTCTTCTGCGGTGGTGATCTGGCCATCTTCCCACTGGCGATGGCCAAAAACCAGATGGTAAACATTGGACACTGGCAGATGGCCCAAGCACAGGGTAAAACAGAAAACACATAAATGCAATCACAAAGTTTCACTGTGACTTTAATGCACAAAATTCAGTGTTTTATTTTTAAAGCACAAACGCTGTGAAGATGTCATGTATCGAAAGCAGGATTAATTTCCCATAAATTCTGGGTGAATTTAGACTCCTCCAAGATACAAACCTCGCAGTAACCTTGTCGCAGCCCTTAGCTTTGCTCCCTCCTGCAGAACATTTTGTATGAATTCAATCAAACCTGCAGGTTACTTTACAAGGAGGAGAAAAAAAATATTTGAGTACCACAAAATGCACTGTATGGACCTGCAGCTGAGCAGGAAGAAATACTACTGTTTCGTGATCAGTGGGGCTCAGCATAGCCTGCTGGATCAAATGAAAATAAGTGATGATGTCCTCACAGCTGTATGATTCAACATCTTACTACTACTGACATTCCCGTACTGTGCACTTCATCATTCGGCGACCCCACTCTGTAACTTTGGTCTGTCACTTTGTGGCTAAAATTACTTTGGTTCCTAAATGCTTCCAGTTTGCAATAAAACCACTTACAGCTGATCATGGAATGTCTCAGCTCCTGTGCTGCAAAGGTGGCATCCTGTTACAGTAACATTTTGAATTCAGCGAGCTCGTTAGAACCACCCATTCTGTCACAAATGTTTTAAAAGGCAGACTGCATAGCTGCACCTGTACCAATGCGACTGAAAACACCTGAATTCAAAGATTAAGAGTGTGTGGCACAATACTTGATAAGTGGAAGGTTGTATCAGGAAAAGCACCTGGTCTAAAAATCTGTGCTGTGGTGACCTTCTGTGGCAGCCAAGAGTAGCTTTATACTACTGATATTTCATTTCCAAAAGCATTTAAGAATGAAGGCTCACTAAGTGTTGTAATAAATATACTCCTCAGTTATTTGTGAGTCACCATGGCCCATCAAACTTCACACATGTTCACTGGCTTTACTATAACAGCACTCCGTAACAGCGCTCACATGTTACGAATCCAAAACAGTGCTGGCTCCCGCTCAGCGGTGCTCTTGTTTATAATGGGCGCCCAGTGGCCACACAGCAAAAGGTTGCTGGGTTCAGGCTCAGGCTCTTCAGTGTGGAGTCTGCATGCTCTCACTGTACTTGTGTGGCTTTGTTTTGTTTCTCCTGCCACTGAAAAATTTTCTAGATTATGTCAGTCCAGGAGTTTCACTTCAACCCTGGTTAAATAAAGATAAAAATAAAGTGATGCCGGCTATTGCTAAATACTAAACTAAACCATTACACGTTAAACATTTTACATGTTTTTGTCGTATTAAGGGAGGATAGTAGCTCTGAACATGCTGAACAAAACAACTGAACTGAACTCAGTCCCGTTCTACTGGACCGTCCTTGTGGGTAAAACCATCCGATACACAGGTGATTACACACACACACACACACACACACACACACACACTTGTGCCTTTGTGTGTACATTTTTACTATCATGTGAAGTTATTTCATGCTTATTTTGATGCTTAAGTCAAAATCTCTGCCATCCAAGCTGTTTATCCTGCTCCTTAAAAATTTTCATACGCATAAACGATGCACACTTAAACCCTTCACGATAGAGTTCATGTGTCTCTGTTAAATGTTTACTGCGTGCAGGCTATGGGGAGGGATACACTGAGATCATAATAAAAGGAAAGTTTGAGGACAGGAAGTTCCTCGCATTGTACATCAAGTAAGTTGTTAAAACTGTATTCACCTGTGATAGATGTAACTATTAAATAAATATCCAGAAGTGTAAGTTTGTACATATATTTGTTTTTCATTTCCTGTAGGGATGATGAGGTTATAGCAGCAGCTGGCCTGAACTTTGACCCAGCAGTATCCGCAGTAGCTGAGAGACTCGCATCAGGAAAAGTCATCACAAAGAAAGAGGCCCAGTATGTAAAACTGTTTCTATCTTCCCATCTTCATATTATTTTAGTCAAACAGAATCAGAACAATATGTCTCCACAGAGATGTGGAGAATTTGATTTTCGTGAAAAATGAGCCATATTTTTTCACCCACACCAAGATACTCCTTTTGTTTTTGGTGGCTGGGATCTGGGTGGAACATGCGTGCTTCTCAAATGGGCTCAATCAGACTTTACACAGCCTTTGTAAAAATGTCACATCATTAAAATTTGACCAGTAGTTATTTGGATCATGCGCCAAAGCCACGGTGACATCATCCTTTGGTTAGTGAGTGAGGTGCACATCTGAAAGAAATGCAAAGCAGTTTTATGTCTTAATTACACTTATAGCATATCTAGCTTTATTCTTAGTTACTCTCATTTACAAAGAGAGCATCTTACTGGTTTCAAGAGAACTTTAAGTGAGCGACAAAGACCAATGGTAACTACAGTTAGATCCGTACATTTTTGGATAGTGACACATCCATTTGCAGTGTGAAGTGTTGTCCAATTAGTTTTGCAGCATTTGTCTGAACATGAGCAGAGAGCATAGCCCTGTACGCTTCACAATTCATCCTGCTGCTCATATCAGCAGTCACATCGTCAATAAACACGAGAGGCCCAGTACTACTGCCAGCCGTCCACGCTGATGCAGTGCCACTCCCTCCTCCGTGTTAGACAGATGATGTGGCATGCTTCAGATCATGAGCTACTTGTCTCCTTCTCCATACTTACACACATCATTCTGCTGCAAGTTCATCTTGGTTTCATCTGCCCAAAGAACTTTTTACAGAGCTGCACAGGCTCTTCTGTAAGCAGTGGTTTGCACCTCTTTGTAAAGCCTGTATCTTTACACTGTGACAAAGACTCCTTACCTCCTGGACAGTGTTCTTGACTTGGTTAGATGGTGTGAAGCTGTTTTTCTTTGCCATGGAAATAATTCTGTCATCATGAACTTCAGTTGTTTTTATGTGGTTTTTCAGACCTTTTGGAGTAGCTGAGCTGCCCAGTACATTCCTTCTCTTTAGGAAAGTATCAGATTGTTGCTTTGACCACTCCTAAAGTTTTTGTTGTCTCTCTAGTAGGTTTATGTTTCATTTTTCAGCCTAGTGATGGCCTCCTTGACTTGCTTTGATATCTCTCTGGTCTGCTCCAGTGAAAAGCTACCAACTTCAAGATCAGCACTTGGAATCAACTCCAGCATTTGTCTGCTTAATTTGTGATAGAAAAGCAAGAGAACATTAATTGTGAGCTTCTGAGAATGAGTGTTCTGTGTATAATAATGGCCGTAATTCCTAAACAATTGATGCAATACTTTTTTTAAACCCCTTGAATTAAAGTGGAAAGTCTGCACATCAATCACATCCTGACTGTTTGATTCAAAATCCACTGTGGTGGTGCACAAAGGCAGAATGACAAAAACTGTGTCATTGTTTAAAAACCTCCAGTCCTAACTGTGCTCACATTAAAAGGTATAAATCCATATGAAAGCCTTTTTCAAACACCTTTCCTCTCTCTGACAGATCAGATGACCTGAGCTGGCTGCAGCTGTCCTGATATTCACCGTCTTCCACTCATCCGTACACTGTTCAGTCCTCCGTCTCTTCTTCAGCACAGCTCTCAATAAGGACAAGGAGTTTGAAGACATGGATGAAAATGTTTCAGTCAGAGGAGACAAACTTCACCGGTGGAGTCAAAGGAGCACCAACCACAGTGAAGGCTGTAGTTGGCAGAGTTCAGCGTCTAATACAGGCTGTGTGGAAGTTTTGGATTTGACACTGCATGTCATGCATTTGGTGTTCATGTCAACAAAAGATACCTCAAAATGATGCAGCTTATGGGTCTTTTTTTTAAATCATTATTTCAACAGTTTTTTTTTTTTTTCATTTCAGGGATTTATGTCTCCAGGAGTGTTTCAGTGACAGTCCAGAGACATCGCCTTTAAAGATGCCTCAGTATGTTCTCTGCCGTTAACATTTAGAGCTGCCTTTTACTTTGATGGGGCAGCTGGAAAAACATAAGTGACCTTAATGCCCACTGCAGCCGTGTACGTGATACGGTCAGTGAGTCGGAGGGGGAGATTAGGAAAACAGAGGCAGCAGCATTTAGCTCTTTGAAACAGAGATGCTGAAACAGACAACAGTAACAAAACACACCAGCAGGAAACAATGGGCCTGCAGCAAGCTGCAAACAAAAGCACAAAAGAAATGCTGCTACTATCTTTAATTCACACCTTTTACTCTTCGCAGCATGCCTCAGTTCACCCAGGACCTTTCAGGGGCAGTACCAGTTGGGATATTTTAGCTGGTAGGAGGTGGTATTAGCTTTTTTTCTCTCTCTGTACTAATGTTGTATGTAAAAGATTTTTTTTTTTCTTTGCAGAAGGCAAACTGAACACTTTTTTGGTCAGCATTTGAATTTAAACTTGTTGCCTGCAATTTTAAGGAAAATGGAAGCTATGGATATTAACCTTCTTTAATCTTAAAAATATTAGAAAAATACAATTTTTGCAGATAAAAATAAGGATAAAGCAGAATAAAGGATAAAGTGTATTTTATGCACATGAGATGACTGACTCCTCTGATATCCCTGTAACCTCACTTTTGTGTGAAAAAAAATGCATTTACAGTGCAACGCAGAATCACTCTGTAACAGCAAGTAATTTATGAATCATTAACCTAAGAAGAATATCAGATTTTTTCTCCTGGGGTGGAGAATGTAATCTGCCCAATACAAGATGAAGATAATACATCGATGAACATCAGTCCTCTTGTTAGTAACGGCTTTGTTATCAATTCGAAGTGATTCTTAATGCCAAGGGAGGAATAAAAGTGAAGTCTTTGTCATTTAAACTTTTTTTGTCTTGTGCTTAACTTTGCATTAAAAAAAATCTCAGGCATAACAATTTTGGTCTCTTCCATTCAGTGACTCATCAGCGTTGGAGTGTGTGATTCACTCAGAGAGGACTGCACTGACATCTATGGTCCATAAGTGGTAGTGTTAGTCCATAGAGTGGACAGGAACAGGAAGTGATGTGTCCCTAGTCATAAATTTACATCTATAATTACAGAAAGGGTCACAGAAGTTGTTTCCTTGCGTGATGTGAAGGGCATTTAACATCTTGCATGTTACTGCATTTGCCCGAGACAGTAACCCAGAAAAAAATATACAGCAGTAACAGCCTTAAGCTGCATCCACACAGGAAGGGATTTGCAGTGGCCAGAGACATAGAAAGTTAAGGACATCTGGCAACTAGAAGCACCCACTGAAGCGACTACCACTGAGAGCCAGGACACTGCTGACTGACCTATGACCAGTGTTAATTTTGACAGCAAATTTTGATTTAGTTTTAGTCATAATTTAGTCATCTGAATAGTTTTAGTTTTTAGTCTAGTTTTAGTTAACTAATTAGCGTAAGAATATAGTTGACTGAATCTACAGCCATTTCAGTCGACTAAAATATAAAGGGTGTAAAATGTAAATGCTTTTTCTTCAGTTCCCTTGAATTAGTCATTATATACATTTCCACAAAATTAAACATTTATTAAAAGTTATGGAATATGATTAATACTTGAAAGACCAATACACACAAACATACTGAACAAAAAAACCTCTTTATTTACCTGACCTTGTTTATTGAGCATAACAATCAAATATTGATGAGTAAACCTGCTCAGCCTAAAAAAATTCACAGGCTAGTGTGGCCTTCCTGGGTTTAGATCAAATTTGTGCAACTGTGCGTTTGATTGGATGTTTTCCCAACTTGTCCCGCCCTATCACAAAATAAAATCAGTTCTGATTGGATGTTTTCCAAAGTTGTCCCTGCCTTTCACAAAATTAAGTAAGTTCTGATTGGATTTCGTCACCGCCAAGCATTTTCGTCTCGTTTTCATTCGTTGACGAAAGTGTCAATTAATTTCGTCATCGTTTTTAATCCTTTAAGGCAGTTTTTATTTCGTTATCGTCTCGTTTTCGTCATGAAGAAATGGGTCGTTGACGAAAAGTATGACGGAAATAGTTCGTCAACGAAATTAACGCTGCCTATGACAGGTAGTGATAGTGAGATGAAGCTTCATGAAGCACTGAAGCTTTCCATTAAATCAGTGAACCCATGGGTCGAAGCTTCACGGTGCTTCATTTGCTCTACTGCGCCATCAAGTGTACAGTCGATGTAAAACAGGCAGACTGATCACACCAAGGCTTTAGTGCGTGAAGCTCTGAACAGAATAAATGATTTTTGTGATGTAATAAATAAATCCTGAACTAACTAATATGGTGTCTGCCTTTATGATACAATGTTGGGGTCAAGAGGGAAAGTGGAAATAAATTGGGGAGCGCGTTGTGATGTTACTGATGTGATTGTGCTACTTGGTTTGTGACTGTGTTCATTAGGGACATTTTATTTTTTCGTTTTTATTTAGAAATAACAGCTTTGGCACAGTGCTGGGCTTCAGGCGGTTTCTTTTGTTTAAAACGATTTCGCCTGCAGCTGCGCATACGATGATATGACGAAAAACAGAGGCACAGCGCTGATTAGGCACCCCTGTGCTCCTCCGGTTGCCCCCCCCCCAACGCGCTCTATCGCGACTGTTTTCATTTGTATCAAGAGGAGGCTTTTAAATACTCAGGTTAGTTTAAGTTACTAGTAGTAAATAAATAGGTCACTGTTCTGCAACTGTGTGCTGTATTTACAATATAAGTTATATTGAGAGGGTGCCTTGTGTGTGTGTGTGTGGGGGGGGGGTCTGTATACACCTCAGAAAGTATATAGCTGCGCTCCTGCACAGGGCACAGATGAAGCTGGGGTAATAATTTATTACTATGTGCACCACTATAAACACACCACTACCGCAGTTTATCAATGTAGAATTTGATGTTATGTAGTTAACAGTTTAGATCAGCAGCAAAGATGAAGAGGGGAAAAAATAGATTCAAGACTTTGCACATTAAATTGTTGCTCCATCATGTAAGCAATAAGCTTGACAGCTTGAAAGATCAACTTAAGGTCTTTTCAGAAAGTGTTAAAAAAACAACAACTTAGAAGCATGAGATAAAGCTGTGCAAATCCTCAGCTTTTAACAGGTGTGCTCAGCAGGAGGAGGTCTTACCCTTGTGAAAGCTGTGGCATTGTGATTATATATTTTGTACCAAAACATTTCTTTGGGGAGTTTTAAAGGGTGCTCAGCTGCTCAGTTTCTCTTTAGTCCAAGGTCTTAACAGCACCCTAGGATCCTTATTTTGTGTCTTGCACTGCACAAATCTATTTTAAACTGTGAACAAATAAATCCTGAGGCCAATAACAGCATAAAGCTCTCTTTTGCTTCTTTAATTCAGTCTCTGCTCAGCTGCAGTAATGACGCAGTCTCTTGCTGGTCAGATTTAGTTGGAGCCTCTTTCTCTTTAGGAAAAGTCTGTCTTAAGGCATCCTGGGTTTCTTTTAACAGAGCCTCTCTGTGTGCAACATACCGCTGCCGCCTGTTGGCCCTGTACTGCTCCAGTCTTTTTGCCTCAGCCTGGGGGTCCTGCAGCACTCCCTCCCACCTCAGGCTGAGAGCGTGAGGTGGGAAGGAGAGCTGCGGGACGCTGAGCTCCGTCATATATTCCTGGGCAGGATTTCCACCTCCACTTTCGAGGTTCATTGTCAGCATGGCCGGCGAATCCTTGCTCCTGAGGTCAGGGAGTTGCTCTTCATTCTTCTTAATGGAGGTTCTGAGCTTGGGAAGCGGGTCTTGGGACTGACCCAGACTCTGAGGAGGCAGCAGGGACAGCGGCAAGATCTCAAGAGGCGAAGATACAGCCAGAAGTTTCTCTGTTGGGAAGCATCATAAACATGTAGGCAAACTACCAAAGCTGAGTGTTCAGATTACAAATGACTTCCTATGGAGATGAAGGACTTTTGGCTTGAGTTACAGTAGAGAGCTACAGTAGGTTAATGAGGTGGTGGTGGGGTGTTCTCTAATGTCTATTCAAGTGATTTGATGGATGAAACATGAGGGTCAGATGTTTTTCCATGCCTTTTTTTTTCTGCAACACTAATAAATGCATGCTGTGAGAGAGTTATTAGGGCTTTTATTAGGTCACAGTTTATCATTTCAGAGTGCTTTCTGTACTAGTTGGTAGCATGTACTCCATAAAAAAAAAACAACATGCATTTTATGGTCTGCTTCTAATATCCTTTCAATAACAAAATATGGTGCTGTGATTTAATTTCCTTTCCTCGAACACAGCCTCGAGACACAAATCTAATTTTGAGGGCTTAATATCTCGGCATGAGAATTTCATTTTTACAGATTTCAGGCTGGTTTGTCTGATTCAAAGATGTAGACAGGCAGGGCAGTCTTGGCAGACAGATGCATCATATACTTTCCATGAACTTTGAATGCAGGAATATTACTAGCTAAATAGAAATATATATGCTAATATTAAAGCTCAGAATATAAGCTCCGCTAATAAAAAATTAAACAAAATACCTGTTTTTCCTGGGGCACAGGAGGAAGCAGTGGCTTTGTTTCTTTTCTTCTTTTTGCGTTCAGAGATCATGGAGTGCTGATGCAGCTTGCAGATCTTGTCCTCTGGCATGCTGATGTCTTGGCATGGGGTGCCGATAAGTAGGTCTGCCCAGGCTAAAACAAGCTGATTAACAGATGATTCATCTAACTTACTGTAAGTAGGAAACCTCCACGGAAAGCTTCGTTTACTCAGAAACAAGCAGCCTGTCAGCAGCTGCTGCTGCTCTTCGGTTTATTGCTTGACGTTTAGAAGAAATACGTTTTGCACAAAAAGGGAGGCGAGGTGGTCAGTGCTGCATCGCTACCGTTTGTGTTCCGTGTTTGCTCCACAATCACGTTACACCGCCAAGTTGCAAGTTGACGCCTCTCCATGGCGACAGGACGCCCCTCCCCCCTCTCTGTAGATCTCATCAGTTTGTTTATTTTTCTCATAAAGGTGTTATAGATGAGGGAAAGGGAAACCACCTGTTTGATTTAATTTCTGTCCTTCAGCCTTTTATTTACTGGCGAATGAACCTTGAATTTTTCTGTTGAAAATCTTCACTTTACAAGTAAGAAATACCTGTGGGGTGAAAGGTGATCTCCCCTTTGTTATTCTTTTTCTTTTTTTTCCTCTTCTTTTTTTGCCGGTATTTGTTGACATTTGGGAGACTACAGTAAGGGTGAACGGTTCAGTTTTGCTGTGTAATCCTGTACCTGCTGAGTGCTACCAGTGAATTACTTTAACAATGAAGACATCGCAATGCAATGAGTCTCAGGCAATATACTTTATAGGCCATTTATTTAGTTGTATGTGTTTTTTTGTTTGTTTGTTTGTGTTTTTTATCTGCTGCAATTTCCAGCCCTGTTGCGATATTTGATTGGGAAAGCATGTGAAAGTTAATACATTCAGTGGCTTCCATAATGCGCTGAAGTTTAAATTCATCTATGAAGGAAAGTGAAATGTGTCAGTGTCAGACATGTACGTATTTTGCCCGTCATAGATGACTACATAAATAACGGTGTTATTGTGAGAGACTGTGCGATTAAAGTAAATGACCCCGACGTGATTTGAACACGCAACCTTCTGATCTGGAGTCAGACGCGCTACCGTTGCGCCACGAGGTCTGAGCGGAGACCCTCACAGGCGGAGGTAAAACGCAGAAAGGTGTATCCGCAGCTGCGATGTCATTTTATTAAATATGAGTGTTATAATAGCCTCAATACAGTAGCTGCGCAAAGATAAAATAATATTTTGTTTTTGCTTTTCTGGGTGATCACTAAGGTGCAGAACCTCATCCTGTTATAGATTGAGTTGCTGAGTCATTCTGAGTTAGCAATTGTCATTAGATATTGGCCCGGACTGTTAAAACTTGATTTCATAGACCTATATAACATGTGGACTTATTATAATTGTTAATCAGTATTTCTGTAACAATTCACCACGTTTTCACTTTTAGCCAGTTAAGGCCTTTATGGGTGAATTTATTTGTCCTTCCCTGAGAGGGTTATATATATTTCATTAGATTTGATTGCATAGTGAGCATGATGTGGGTTGGGAACTGCTCCTGTTTTGAAACTTTAAAGCCCTTATATGCACCATGTGAGCTTTTACAGGAACCAAACAAAAACAAAACAAAAACAAACTCAGTCTGTGGCTCATTAATATTCTGTCTGCTTGACAGAATACAAATCAGAAATGTTCTCACAGTGAAACAAATCTTTGCAGCACCCACTGTCTTCAGATGTAACCCAAGAGACCTGTTGGTCTAAACTATTTGAAACACACGGATGGGCATTCATGCTACAGCCTTGAGCTCAAGCAAAAATAGTACAATTATTTTTTTTTAAAAAACAACAACAAAAACAACAAAGAAGAGAGGGTTGTGCACATTTTATCATAAAATACATTTGAGTACATTGTGGTATGCATAATTGATTTGTATGGCACACTTTCCTTATTCTGATTAAAATTAATTCAATTTGTGAGCAAAGGTTTGAAATCATACTAATTATTTTACAGATGTTGGATCGACACTATTGTCACTCTGTGCTTTATTATTTACCATTTTACCAATGTGGGTACTTGCACTAAGGTTTTTGGACAATGGGGCAGTAGAAACAAGCTGTGAACACAACACTGACACAGTTTTTTAACAGTGGCTCATTTACACATTCAGCTAATAAAGAGCAATGTTAACCTTCATTTGGGGTCTCCCCTATCCTTTTACCTCTGTTTGGGTGTCCACCAATCCCCAGATTTCTTTAAATATTTGACTTAAGCTGTAAAATGCTCAGCAGCTAACCCCGATCTTTGTCTGTGTTATTTAGTGCTGAGCAGATGGTGTGCAATGGGTAAGAGGCATAACGCTTTAATCTATGGACAGTGAAACATATTTAATAATATTTTTTATTTTGAAATTCAAAATTAAAGCATACTGCCACACTGATGATTTCAGTGGAAATCAAAAGCTGGGTAGTAAAAATGTGTTTTACTGATTTTAAAGGATATGAATGCCGCCAGTCCTTCACGCTGCTGCGTGGGGATTTTAGGCCAGCTTCCACGCCATGCTGCATGGGACTTTGTAGGGAGTTTCCATCCTTTTCCTGTTCCACAGAGTCCAGTCCGCCACTGGTTCCTTGTACTGCACACACATCTCCCATACACACACACACACACACACACACACGCACACACACAGATACCCATTTTCCTTAATTATTAAGTTGAAAATCCATTGTAAAGTTTTACATGCACTGTAACCTTTCTGTTAATTCCTGGGTAACTAATTTTGGCCCTTGGGTGCTATGCTTGGTCTGCTCTTAAACGCTACACACACACACCAGTGCTAAGAATAGCCTCGGTATTGGAACTGAAAACGGGCCTGTCCTGCTTCTGCATTTCCTCCACATATCTGAGCTCTTCCAGTAAGAACTACAGGAGGAAAAGGGACAAACCATCCTGCTGAGTCAGAGAGGACACGTAGCATTTATGCATGCAGCGGTGACAAAGTTCAGAGTGAGATGGAGACCTGATAGAAGTGTTTTTAAAGCCTTCTTTTTAAGAGCAAGAGAGTCGAGGTTGTAAGGAATTTTAAAAAAATACTATTTAATAAATGTGCAAGCAAAAGTGACAACTCGTCGCCCAAACAAAAATACATTTTGACAGCTAAACAAATAAAACTCTAATTACCTTTGACCCAGAATATAAAATTTCCACTTCGAGGTCATGTGACACTTGCATTTTATTTGTTTTGACCCATGCCTCACTCACGTCTTGTCCTGGTGTGCTCAGACGTGGGTGTTGGTGGGGGAAGATGTGACTCGCATGCTTCTCCATCTGGTGCGGACATAATTACACAAACAGATCTTTAGATGCAGTAAGTGCACTGGCATCTGCTTGTGAGACCACTGTCAACAACAGCTCAAACGCTTTTGCAAACACGCCAAGTTAGATTTTGGTTTGGAGGGACTTGTACATCAAATAAATCCCAATCCTATAACAGAGTTTTACAGATGGGAGTTTAACCTTATTGATATTCCCCCAGGCACTCTAGATATGTATAGCAGTTTTCAGAGAGCACTTGGATCATCTTACATGCTGAACAAGGTTATTCTGTGCTTCGCTTTGTTTTCAGTGCCAATCCTAAATAATGTTGCCTTTTTAGTATGGCAATGAAAATGGCTGAATCATAATGATTTCCACCCCCACAAATCCCCAAAAGAGACATTGAGTCTGAATCAAGAGGTAGTGAAGGTTACAGACTACCAGCTAGCAATGACGAGCAGCTTTACAGTGATCAGCATTTCCAAAAAAAAAAAAAAAAAAAACAGATCTGAGTGGTAGGTCACTATGGTCCCGTGGGAACTCGTGGCGAACTTGGGAATTTAAATGTGTTAAAATCATCTTTACACGCCTTTACTCATATTCTGTGGGAAAAGATCTTTAAAGCTGTTATAAAACATAAAAAAAGTAGAAGACGTTGGAAGGTGGCCTTGTGTGGATTTGCTGCGTGTCCTCAGTGTGTCAGGTGACAGTGAGGAAGCAGCTTTTCAAACTGCAGCAACCTTAAAGCTGCAGAGTGACAAGCCCAGGTTCACAGGAGAGAGACAGACAAGAAGCGAGGGCTGAAAGGCAGCCGCTGCTGCGTGAGTGTCTGTGTGCGTCAGCATTGAGCGGGTAACTAATTCATCCCGACCTGCTGATGTCTCCGGAGGCCTCTCGCAGACTTGTATTAATAGCACAACAGCACAACTTTTGTGCAAATAGTTTTCATTTTCTGCCCGAAAATGAAACCTTGCTTTGTTAACAAACTCACACTGAACCATTCAAATATCGACAGACCAGATACTGAGTCAGAAGCTGCGTTTACCTGTCATAGCATAACTTTGATATTTTTTCCCCAATATGAAAATAGTTCCTACTTTAAAACTGAGCACAACAAGATTTTTAGGGTGTAACTCCCCTAGAATTAAATGCATTTTCAATGTGTTTTATCTGAATCACTACATTAACAGGTTCTTACAGGAAAGAAAAATAATTACACTGTAAGTGATCTTAATTTGCGCTTAAGTTCTGGGTGATTTAACAGAAAAACAAACACAATTTCCCCATCTTTCACTGTAAATATGCTGCACCTTTAGGGGCATTATTATGCATTACCTGCTGGTAAGCATTTATAGGTAAATATAATTACAACGTAATTTCAGATCAAATACACAGAAATTCAATTTAATTGTAGGGGAATTACACCCTTAGTGTCGTTGGTCGTACTCTTATATGAGATGGGCCTGCTCAAAAACAAAAATAGTTAAAGTCTGATTTTATAGCGGTGCATAGGTAATAATATTCTAATGTAAACTGTGTGTAATGCAACATCTTGCAGCAGTCACACAGGCTGTATTTCCGCATTGAGTATTTTTATGTGCGTTTTTCCTTTAGGTAGGAAAAACCTGAGACCTGAGCGCTGAGGCTGCTGCTAATAAAACCCTCCTGACGTTTTTGTGTGAGTTCCTATAAACAGGTCAATCTGCTGCCTCATGGCACGCAGTCTTACGTGTATACGTCAGATCCGTGCAGGTTCTGACGTCCTCTTCTCGTGCCGCCGACGTCATCACGCTGCCAGCTGATCGGAGTGGGAAGCCGGGTGTGTGTCTGGCTTGGGTGTGTGCGTGTGTGTGCGAGAGAGAGAGACAGAGAGAGAGAGAGAGAGAGAGGGGGGGGGCAGGAGTTGTGTAAAAGGGGCTGAAGTCCTGCGCTGTCGTCTCCACTGCTACTGCGCTAAAAGGGCTCCCGATACTGAAATGCTGTCAAACGTTTCCACAGCGCGGACGTAAAATTATTCCACAGACAGCGACACACCCAGGCGGACTCCGCCGAGCAGTGGGAGAGGCAGCCTGAACTCCGCTGGACCGTTCAGATGTGTTGGAGCAGGCAGGAGAGACCCGGCCGGTGGTGGTCAAGGTGGGGCGTATTACTTACTAACTGTGAGGCAGTCTGTGTGTTTCTGCTGGCTGAATGCTTGCTCCTGTCAGCCTGATTTAGCCTGTGGCTGCTTGATGACCCAGTTTGCGTGGAAATGGCAACTGGGAAACCGTCCTCCTCATACTTTATTCAAGTGAAATTCATCCCTGCAGCTGGTTTTTTGCACGTTTCAGCGTCGTCAGATGGGGGAGGATATGGATTTTATGTTATAGGAGTTCTGGTTGAAGGCCTCGTGTGTGTGTGTGTGTGTGTGTGTGTGCTCGCGCGTGCGCGTGACCAGGCCCTCTAACACAGGGGAGCTCATAGGATTTATGAGTGCCCTAGAAATTTGACATTTGGCCACCCTGCCATAAGACGTATTTAATTTATATAGGTGGGCAAGGGCTTTGTTAAAGAGCTGCCGGTATTTATTTAATGTATTTCCTGGCAGCAGCTGTAATTCTGCATAAAATGTGCAAAAAAAGAAAGAGTCATGTCTATGCTTAAATTAATACAGAATGGAACAGAAAAGCCTCTACAAGCACACAGACTGCCTCAGTAAAAATGTTCGGATGTTTTTACATTATTAGAGTTGTTCATATCTGTTATTTAACATGACTGCGATAAAGGGGCAAATTTAATTGCATCCACTAAAGCAAACGTTGGGTTGAGTGGCTACAGCAAGATGTCTGCGTCAAACGTCCCATCAGAAAGTGTCAGCACTCAAAGCCTCTTAAAATTTGCTGAGTTCATAACAGGCCAAGGAAAAGGCCTGCCCTCAAGTAGGCGATAGGTGAAAACCAGGATAACCGAGTCATTTCTCAGAAATGCAGTGACACCCGCCGTCATCTGGCACAGATGGGAAGATTCTTCAAGTGGAAGATAAGTTTATAAACACAACTATGTAACTCTGGATGTTTTATGAGGACCAGTAAAACATTCTTAAAGCTGCTGGCGCAACAAAGCATGTAGGCCTCCCTGTCCAGGCTCTAGACTCTACAGCCTATCACAGTTGTATAAAACATCTTAAAAGCAAAGTGCATTTCTATATGAGATAAATGGCCAGAGGGGAAAGCTGACTGTAGTGTCTGTTACATCGATGGAGCATGTCTTACATAATTGTGCAGCCAGAGTTCAGTGTGCCGGCAGGAATGCGCAATAGACTGTGTCACGAGCTACATTTGTGCCATTGCAACCTAGAGTGTGACATAAGCCACCCTGTCAACGAGGATCACATGCCAGTGACAGGATGTCAGTTAAAAAAGCGACTCATCTGTGTTGCTTTCTTCGCATCCAGGCAAAATAAAGCAGCCTCCCCTGTGCTGTGCTGCTGCTTACATTTGCAGAAGTGAAGCCATCTTGCTCAACTTGGGCTACACCCTTCATTCCTACTGCGTGCCTTGTCGAGGGAGGATGGGGCAAGAAGGGATGTGTTATGTAGGTTCACTTTAAAAAAAAAAAGGAAAAAAAAAAGAAAGAAAAGATCCGGTTCTTTAAAACAAAATGGCACGGACTGCCTGAGGACAAGCTTACAGGCCTCACGCTGCACATTACCATTTCCAGGCAGTGTCATGAATTCAGAGTGGCATTCAGCCATTCCTGTTAGCAAATAACACAGCCTACACCCCTTATTCATAGTGATCTCAGGGTTAAAGTCAGATAGCCTTTAAAGTCCGGCAAAGCGAGAGCAGCAGAGTGTAAGAAGAGGCCCTCTGTTCTGTGAAGAGTGCTGCCAAAGCCACCGCCCTTTCTCTGTCTTTGTCCCCATTCCCAGTCTGAAATGATCAGTCTATATTACAGACTACAATCTGGGACAGTAAACACTCTCCAGCAGGGCCACACCCACAGCAAAGGAATGCACCTGAATTGACATATGCAACAGATGCATAACATTTAATTATCCTGCGTTTCCCGTCACAGAGGTGTGGCGGCAACTCGCAGATCTGTCACTCTTTCTCCATAGTAACGATGGAGGTGTCTTATCTCGACAATGAACACGAAGAGGTCAAATGAATGGGCTCAAAGTGTGCTAAGAGGCCTGTGCCTTCTGACCTGCTCTCAAATTTATACCCTTTTTTTCTCTTCCAGTTCCTCACCTTCAGTGTCAAGTGTCCCACCCACATCCCATGTGACTTCTCTTCTCTTCTCTTCTCTTCTCTTCTCCTATTTGTCTTTCCCAATAGATTCAAACTCTGCTCATACACTTGTGGTTGAAGTCTGATTTACACCCTCTTGTTTACAAACCAAACTATTACAGACTATTTCTCCTGGACAGGCAGATTCAGCCCATTCAACTCCAGTGTTGTTCTCCTCTTTCTTATCCCACCTTGCTCTGGCAGAGAATGCACATCTACAGTCCTAGATAAGCTCAGTCTTTTGTGTATTAGGCTGTGTGTTATCTGTATATAAGACTGTCTCAAGGCCTTCCACACAACCCGGTTCCGTCTGCCTCCCTTTCTTGGATGAGGCAGGCAGAAATAAAGAGAAGGAGGTGGTCAGCCAGGGCAGACCAGATGTAGATGAGAAGATAGACAGGCGATGGGTAAGGAATACAGCGATGGAAAAGAAGGAGTGGAGGAGACTGTGCGAGCCCACAGCAGTCGGATGGAATTTCTAACATACGCAGCCGGAATGTCAGGAATGCAGGACAGTCTGATCTGACCGAGGGAGAGGGTGGAGAGGACAGACGAGTCAGGAAAGACAAAAAGGGGGGGGGAAAGAAGAGGCGATATGGGAAAGAGTGGCACAGCAGAAGAGTCGGGGGCTCAACACTGGCTGGCTTTGTGAACATTAAAAATACAGAGTCACTGTTTGTGGAGGGAGTGGCACGCGATGGAACAAATAACTAATTCAGTTTCAGTTTTGACGCTGTGGCAGTTGCAGTCAACAGTTAACACTGTGAGCAGTCCCGAGGGCGGCTCGGGGACTTGTACCGCACGTCCTCTTTACTGACTTCATTCAGAAACTTTTTTTCTAACTGCTAGTGGCTTATTTCCAGGGATGCCAATGTCAGTTTGTCAGTCTGTCAGTCTGTTGATCCAGCACTTCCGCAAAGCCTGCAATACAACAGCTGCCATGAAACTTAATGCAGGAGAGGAATTGGAATTGCTGTTTGCATGCTAAGGCAATTAACTAAAATGGTGAATGCCTAAACATCAGCATATATGCGTGCATGTGAACATAATGGCTTTAGTTTTAGTATGGATCAAGCATGCATTAAGAAGAGCCCGCCCGGAATGAAAATTGCTCACTGGCACATACGGCAAAAACATTTCCCAAACTTCTTCCATGAGGTCTCAACCACGAGAAACCATGATCTGAGTGTTTGAACATGACAGGCATGCGTTTTGAAACGGTAAACTCATTGACTTGTGACTGACCACTTTTTGGCCAATGGCCATACCTTGGATTAACCTACTTCGTCTCTTAGAATGACCATAGCCTTTTGAAACTGGAGAAGTCGCCCTCTGTTGATCATTAAAAATAATGCAGGTTATTATAACTTTAAAACATCCTTATTGGCTTTGGTTTCCAGACCAGGAAGCTCCATCCAACTTTTATACTTTCTACAGCATTAACGTCCTCAGTCGAGTTGATATAGAGCGTGTCCACAGAGAGCGTGTTTTCTGTCGACTCTTAAAGGACTTCCACGGAGGAAGTGAGTTGCAGCAACGTGGTGACCAGAAATGCCAAAAAGTCCTTCAGCAACTTCAAGGGAAGACGAGCAAAAGAACTGCTGACAACACGAAGCGGGCGGGCCACGAGTTAAACTTTCTCGACTTCGAACCATGCGATTGAAGCAACTGCCAGTGAAAGTGAAGGATACGTTTGATTGACATATGAGAGGGTGGTAAATAGGTTAGATTGTTACCTAGGCGACCAGAGCCTGGTCTGTCCCCTAGTGACAACCATCAGCAACAAATACTAATGAGGAAACCTTCCTGTAGTACACTTTCTCCACTGTTTTTATGGAGTGTATGAATTTTAACAGAGTAGTGTTAGCTTAGATTAAAATGGTCCCCACCTGACAGTTTGACTGCGGTTCTCCTGCTAGCTGCCACATTTTTGCACAAATTTACAACTGGTTTAGCCTCAGACCGTGCGTGCTAAATTCTTCTAAAGCGAAGACAAATAAACACTGGCAAACATCAAAGAATGCCACAGCACATGTGACACCAATGTGTGATGGATATGGATCACTTTTATCTAGCTAGCATTGGCATCCCCAGGGCGCTCATGACGTACCCTCCTCCTGCTGATTAAAAATTAGTGTACAATGTTCCATTCTCAGCGAATGCACTTGAAACAAAAAGTCCAAGTATAAAAGAATGGGATCGGTCTTTTTTTCTGGAGGCCAGCTGCAGCACGGCACTAATTAAAAGTCCTCTGTAGCCCAAAGATCATCCCCCCTCGCGGACGGCTATTATAGCTATAAAACTGATGACTGGACACTTTAAGTTGCACAAAGCCTCTTTTATTGCCTTTTCTATAGTGGAACTTAGTGTTTGTAAAACTATTCAAGAGCCTAGGAAAGCCATTAAATGGTCATGAAATATAAATGTGAAGTCCACAGGATGGGACAAACCAAATGGAAGCAAACCAGGAGGAAGGAAGACTTTTCTTTGCCACGTTCACTCGTTGCATTGCGTCACACCAGTCACATTGAATGTTTAATTTTAGATAAACAAATCAGAGTGTTTACACACACAAAAAAGATAAGCTTGGGGTGTGGAGGTCAGCAGTAATGTCAAATACTGAGTCCTGAGAGACCTGGTGGGGTAGGAGGGAAGAAGCCATGCAGTGCTGGGTTCTGAGTCCTGAAAGGGAGCAGAGGTGAAAGTCCTGCAAAGGGACTGAGCTTTTTTCTTTAAATTCCTGAAATGAACTCATACCATTTTTGAGTAAATAAAATAGCAACATGCTATTTTTTTTTTTTTTAAATTTCAAGATTCCTGGTATGTGATTGGTAGGTTTCTTTAGAGATTTAATTGCTGAGACTTTTAACAGTGTACATCATTGACAAGTCAGAACATGTTGACTGCTGACTCACCCTCTTCAGGAAGAAAAAAAATCTGACATTTGATACGAGCATATCTTTGTTAGCAGTTGGTTTTTCTTGTGCACACCCTGACGATTTCTTGTAAAAAGGTCCGCGCATGCCTAGAAATGAGCCTCGGCTTGATGTTTGAGTAAAATCCAACTAAGCCTGGGACAAAATAATTTCTCTCCATGGTGAGGTCTGCAACATAAATCTTATTTGTGCACGGCGGGTTGTGGGGGACACAATCTACCGGACTATGAACCACCTGAGATTATTCTCGCCCTCCTTACAGCAGGAATGTGCAGCATGTGTTACTCATCGTCGACAGGAGAAGTGGAGCACGTCCTCAGTATCTTAAGATCAGCACGAAGTTGGATTCTTTGAAGGCTAGAAAAATACACAGCTACTTTACTTCATATGTGTTTGACTTGAAGTGGTTGGTTTTGAAACACTCTGCATGCATATGCATCAACTCGAAACACTCTCCAAGCCTTCGGGTTTGCAATAGAGTGAAATTCAAGAATAAGTTACAAACATTCAAACAAAACCCTCGAAATAAATTTAAAAATGAGAGGACATGACAAACCATTGTTGAGCTATTTCATCCAAAACTACAAAAGTAAATGCAGTAAGGTCAGGAGAGCAATGAAATTCTAGAAAGCATAAATAGGTGAGAGAGAATGTTGGGAGACTCAGGTCAGGACATTGTCCTTTCATACAGCATGTAACACAGAAACGGATATTTAGACAGGTTCTAACTACTGGAAATTCTCATTTTAGTTTGGGAAATCTGGGCAGAACATGCATGCTCCAGGATACGTGATGCCCACCAGCTTGCTGCTGCTATTCTCACATGGGGTCAATGAAATATTACACATTTTATTTGTACAGATATCTGACTGATTTGGACATTTGTGTTCTCAAATACTGCTCAGCTGGGTAACGTGAAAACGGACTGTATATAAAGATGCCCGACACAGTGGTTGGTGAAGCCCGAAGCTGAGTTTTTTGTTGTTGTGGTGGTGTTTTAAAAACGAAAGCATTAGAAACCAAACATATGAAACAAGTTAAGGTGTCAAATTCAGCAAAAAAAAAAAAAAAAAAGATTCCCAAGCTCATAGAAAAGGAAGCGAAGGATCATTTTTCCATAGACTTCGATACCATTGGATTTCTCTTTCCAGCCAGTGGATTTGCCCCCTGCTGGCCATTAGAAAGAATGCAGCTGCATTTAGTTCTTTTAATTTAGAAATGAATCCTAGCTAAACCATGTACTGTCCTGTTTTACACTTAAACGTGCCTTTGGTCGGCTCTAAATTAGATGAGGTGTAGCTACAGGTTTTTCACTCGGGAACACACCTGAACTTTCTTAAAACTTCAAAGACAGATATTTCTTTGGACTTCTGAAGGGGCTCTTCTTCCTTGTACAGGCTGTCTACTCCTCTTCATCGCCTCTCTCTTATCCTTTGTAACCACGGTAACTGGCAAAAAATAATTTTTCAAGAGGCCGCTCTCTGAGTGTGAGCATCCTATAACTAAGAGAATATCTAAGAATTTCTTGCTGGCACGGTATATCGTGCAGAGGCAGCCGAGCTGAGCCGCTGATCTGCGTGTCCCTCCTGGTGATCTGACGCATGATCTTGTGTGCATCTCCCCGGGCATTTTTTTTTTTTTTTTTTTTGCAAATCAGCTCACTTCACCTACTTACTCACAGCTGATCGCACACGCTGTAGTTCGACTGCACCCACTTACTGTATGTGTGTGACTGGCTGGCTGCAGGCCACATCATGCCCACGCTACTAGAGCAGGGAGTTTGCAGGGGAAGTTAAACAATCTCTTCTTCTCTTTCTGCAGAAATGCGTGCATCTAAACCAGAGGAAGAAAGAGGAAGGAGTCACCGTTTGTGCGTTAAAGCAGATTGTGCATCACCGCGGGCTGTCTGAGTCGAGCTCTCGGGCTCGCTGGCCTCAAACCGGCTGACACACAGCAGTTCTTCACTGGCAAGCTTTATGTTTTTGTACACATGCTAAAGCTGCCAGCTGAAGAACTGCTCTGGCCAGCTCTGCTCCGGATGGCTCAAGAAAAGGGAGCAGATAACGGGTGATGGGTATTTGACCGAAGAGGACTTTTATAACCTGTAAGATATGATCCATTAATACTGAATGCATTTAAGCTTTATTCCACTTTAAATATTTATTTTATGGGCAGACATGTTTTCTTTTTTTACTCCAAAAACTGCTCGAATTGTGTCTGTGATGTTGCTTTTGTTTTGTTTTGTTTTGTTTTTTGTCTTCCAATAAAGCCCAAAATATTTTCTCAGATGTGTTGTTGAAGTCACACTCTACACAATAAATCGCATACCAGCACTGATTGTTCCCTTGTCCAAAAATAACAGCACACTCACAGAGAGGCACATGACTACACAAAAAAAATGTGTCACACCTAATAGCTTTTAAGTATCTGGTGAGCCCATCAAAGGAGAGCAAAGAGGATCAGAGTAAATTGAGATGCTCTTTAAATGCTAAATCGTTAAAGTAAATTGGTCTCAGATCTGCAGTAACTGCACGGTCTTTGTTCTCACGTAAGTCAGCAAGATGGCATTCAGTCAGGACTGTTTGTACCCAGTCGGACTGCTGTTACATATAAACCAGAGGGAGGAAAAAAACAAAACACTTCCCTAATGTCTGTTCTTCAGAGCCTAAGGCATCACCAGCTGCTTCGAGGAATTCCTTCACAGCATGTTCAAGGGTGAATTCACACGATGATCAAACTGGGAGGAGGCACCGAGAGTACTGAAAAAAATAAAAAAAGATATATATAATATAGCGAATTACTTATTTTTTTAATCTCAGACAAAAAAATACAAGTGTCATTTTTCACCAGTACTCCAAATATACACGACTGGAAAGCACATTCAGCAGTTTTATAAAGCTGAATGAGCTCTTGTGGTTTGTTGCTGAGAAATTCTGACTATTTAGTTCCACACGGACACTGTAAATATGGGAAGATGAAAGTAGAAGTTGAGAGCTGTTAACCCAACTTCATGATCTTTAGTGCAGCTTCACAAAATCACCACCAGATGTCAGGATACTCTGCAAAACTAACATGGCCGAGGGCGGCAGGAGAGCCTGATTTCACTGCAGGACAGTTTGGCTGACCAAGATATTGCCCCCTGTTCTCTGGGAAACACGTGCAGTTTAAACATTGAGAATGAATATTTTTCTTATAATATTCTTATTACGTTAGAAATAACATATGATAAGAGAGGAGCTGTGGTTTTGCATGAGGAAGCCAGGAGTGGCAGAGAAGTCTATGCGGGTAGGGTGAGCAGATGTTTGTCTTTGCACAGCATTTTTATTCCGTGTCCCCCTCTCCCACATCTCAAGACAGTGTCCCACATTTGTCTGGCTCTGCAGGACACGCACTTTTCTAAAGTCTGGCTTTTATCCAATGCATGTGAAAGGAAGGCTTTTTTTTTATTATTATAGTCAGAAAAATGGAAGTCTGTTTAACCCATACTCATCAGGGAAAGTTACAAAGTCACCAAAAAGTCAGAGGTTTTGCAGATTTTGTTGACTATGATGGAACTACAACAAAGAAAATGAGGCAGCAGGATCTTCTTGTTATTTTTCAGTTTTGCACAGGGGCAAATACAGTGTGACATCAAAGACAATGAAACACAATGACCTATCTCAGTGTATTAAAACTACATTAAAAGAGTGGATGATTATTGGAGATGCATTCATGTGTAAATATATGTATTATTGTAGCTGATTAAAAGTGCATTCGACTTTTGATGAATATACACCTTCAATGAACATTAATCTACTTTCATGCTCTTTTAGAGTGCTCTCTAGAAGTTTCTTACAAATTTAATTTCACAAAACATACTTTACGTCGAGCTTATAACTCGACAGTTACTGTTTCTACTGCATAGTGAAGTGAATTTAATCTGGAAGCAATGATAATCTAATAACACTTACTGTATAATGTAATGCAACACTTTTGTTAAACCTCTTGAATTAAAGCTGAAAGTCAACACTTTAATGTTGATTGTTTCATTGACCTACTTTTTGTGACAAGTAACATTTTTAGTTGTAATGAGTATGAATGTTCACCAAGCACCTTGTTAAAAACATCTGTACACCAGCTACTGTCCAATCAGCCAATCGTGTGGCAGCACTGCAATGCAGAACCCTGCAGATGCAGGTCAGGATCTCAGAATAGGGGAAACCCGGATGGGATTATTAGTGCCAGCATGAGTTAAGTATTTCTAATGTACAGTCCGTTGGTTCTGGGGTCTGGGAAATATGCAGAATTGATGGAGCTGACAGAAAAGCCACAGTAACTCAGATAACCACTCTTTATGAGTGTGGTGAACCACCCAGAAACCATATCAGGCCCACAGCATACACAGCCTAGAGGCAAATGGGCTACAACAGCAGCAGAAGTCCACATCAGGTTCCATTTCTGTGAACAAACAACTGAAATCTGAGGGTGCAGTGGGCATGGGTTAAATAAAACTGCTGTAGGCTTTAGGCTCGGAATTTGCTGCCAACAACACGAATCCATGAAGCCAACATGCCTTGTGTCAGCAGTGCAGGCTGTTTTCCTGGCACACTTTGTGCATCCCCATCAATTATGGCTTGAATGCCACAGCCTACCAGTATTGCTGCAGACCATTGACATCCCTTAATGGAAGCATGACAGTGCACCAAAAGTCATCCTGCCACGGTTTCATCAACATGACAATGAGCTCTGTGGCCTCGCCAATTACTATGAGTCCAGAGTACAGTGTGTGTGTGTGTGTGTGTGTGTGTGTGTGTCATTCTGTCTGTAAACACAACAGCTTGTAATGTTTTGAATGAAGTCTGATAAAACTTTGTGGGTGTGTGTGTGTGTGTGTGTGGGGGGGGGTCATGTTAACGATCTATTAAAATTTGCCTTTCATTCACTGAGGTCTTCAAGGTCAACTTAATGGTTTATTGATCTAAAATTGGCAACTTCGAAACTATGATTCTTACAAGTGTGGTGTGTATTAACATATAGAAAGTATCACATAAAGATTTAAAATATAATGTCACATTTGACCTCTGACCTCTCCTTCAAAGTCAACAGAGCTGATCTGAAGGTCAAAGTGATAATAATGCTATATAGAGCTATTTAAAATGTATTTCTTGCTGCCATTGTTTGTACTGACAACATATAGGCATGTAGGGAATGATAAATGAGGATTCTAAATATCACATTACTTTGGACCTCTGACCTCTTCTTCAAGGTCAAATAAGGTCAAACTTTCATAAAATGTCTTTAATTTTTAAAATTCGGCTGCCTTTGTTTGTATTTACAACATTTAGGCAATGATACTGGTATATGAGGATTCTAAATATCACATTATAGTTTGCATCCAAATATCATGCCACATTTGACCTTTGACTTCACTTTTACATTTCACATCTGCTTTTCTTTCAAGCTGACCACAAAATGTGTTCTATCTGTAAAGAAAGTGTTGTCAAGAGAGGGAGAATGAGCTGGCTGGTTAGTTAATGCAGTATAATATCATATAATAAGCTCAAGTTATTTACGTCCAGTTATTTACAAATCAATACCTATTATCCATTACCCACTCCCACATAATGTTTCTGTAATCAAAGTAAACATCTGTCATGCTGCCTTTATCTGATTTTTACTGCCCTACAAACTTCTTAAAGTACTTCAAAAAAAAAAAGAAGAAAAAAATGAATACAGTACATACAAAGTACAATACTTTTCCCTTAAAAGTCAAAACTGCCCAGCGAGATGAGCTGCCTCGGTGGAGTTTGTGCTCTTGGAGTGCTTCTTTTCTCCTGGAGCAGAATTGCAAAAGAAGATTTCCAACATCCTTTGAAATCCATGCCACCAAGAACTGGAGCAATTGAGGGTTCCTATAAGAGCATAAAATCCATAATACGTGAAGTGCTTGTGCTTTTATATAGTTCTGCTGAAAGCTGTAAAAGCACAAGCACTTATTAAGGCATTGTTAATTGTACGTACATAAAAGATATGAACACTTCTAGACTGATCAAATGTTAAATTAGTAAAAATGTAACCAAGACAACATAATTGATGGATGATTGATAGAGTCACACATTAAACCAGGCATGAGCTGTGAGAAATCTGTGTGAACTACTTTATTGTTCTCATGTGTGTTATTTTCTCAATTAAACAGGAAAAGTGAAATTTGGGGAGCTCCGTGTAGGGATGCCGTTTAATATGGCAGAATCGAATCATGAGTCTGAGTCAGCAGGTCGTGCATGTGCCGAGACGCTTGAGATTCAATGTCCGCCCTTTTCCGTCTCCACTCATCTCCCTCCCTCACACACTCTGTGTGGTGTCCTATATGCTGATCCAACTGCTGCCCCCGCGCGTAAATGGAAAGCTTTTACGCACCGCGCGCGTTCACTTCAAAACGGGTTTAATTGTTGTTTTTGCACTGTCACACGCACCGCCTGGTGCATGAGTAGGCCCCAGCATTAGGGATGTGCTGTGGAAAAGCAGGGGATGCGGTAATACCTCACTACATAATACAGGGGGGTGGGGGTAAGAGGCAAGGCGTGCGTCCGGATGCTCACCGCCAACTAAACGCGCGAGGCTCAGACATCAATAACATCTCGCTCATCAATAAGAAATTTTGATGGAGTTAGACTGCTTAATTAAATAGGTTGCCTTTACGCTAGCTGAATTTATAATATTTAATCTGATGACCCCCAATGGACAAGATCTGAAGGAAGAACTCTTCAGCATCTCCATCCCTAGGAAAGCGGCTCGGCCAGAGGAGAATCGGACTTGGAGATATTTCTTATCTTTCAGTAATGGCTATTAACACGGATGCTGCCTTTGGGAAAAGCGCCCTTGGGGAGAGGGAAGTTTCTAACCCCACCGGGTTCCAGGACACGGAGAAGCTCCTGAGCACAGCAACCACCGAGCCCACTGGGCAGAGTAACATCAAACCATCCGACTCTTTCTCCCTCAACATCAGAGGGAGCGTGCGCTCCCTGGACGCGGACCAGAACGGACACAGATCGCCGCTTAAATCGGGCTCCGTTGGGGAGTTGGCCCCACCCAGATCCTCGTCCCGGCTTTTCCCGGGTCCGCTGCCCTCTCAGGTACCAACCGGCACCGAACCTCCGAGTTACCTCTGGCTCGCAGTACTGTCCTGTTTCTGCCCCGGCTGGCCGCTCAATATATGCGCCTTGTGGTATGCAAATGTGGTGAGTGCTGTAAATTTATTTAGTTTTTACTTTATTCATGTACATATTTCCCTGGACTTCAAGTCACACTGTATATTCATTTTCCAGGTGGTTTGCTACTATATTGCTATTAAATAATTAATGTTTGATTTCCTCCTTCCATTTCCCGTTAGTCGAGGTCTGTTCTCCAGACAGGGGATAATGAGGGAGCAAGGAAGTATGGGCGTCTATCTATGCTACTCAGCGCCCTGGCAATGGTGCTGGGTGTGGCTGTAATCATCTTCATAGTGTTTACAATAGGTATGCAAGAAACACATAGAACACACACACACACAGTAATGCCAGCGCAACTCTCTGTAACTTTTCTTCTGTCTGTTGTCTCTCAGAGATGCAGGTGCAGAAATGAACTGTGGGATGGAAGGAGTCTTCTTTAACATCAACTCAAATTTGCACAGAAAAAAAAAAGGGAGAAAGGATATCAATTTGTAGATGAAAAAGCACAAAAAAGACAAAGAAGCTCAAGTATAACTTTTTTTTTCTGCTATGGACTTAAAAATTTAAAGAAAGGGCAGGACATCTCTATTTTTCTGGCTACACTTGTGTCCAATAACGTCAGAAACTCAGGACCTGAGGAAGAAAGATGAAGACTGCACTACTGTGTCAGACTGTCAGTAACTATATTCTCATAGTCCAAACTAGTGGTGCTCTCCTGCCTTACACACTGGATAAAACTACAATTTGCAAATTAAAAAAAAAAAAAAAAAAAGCCCTCCTGAGGCGAGTGGATGGCTTATCAAACACAACAACAAATACAAAAGATTAAATACAAAGGCATCAGTGCACCTCTAGTCCATAATGTTGCCACTGCCTGCCCTGTTTCTCAAAAGATCCGCAGCAAAATACAAATTAACTTTTCCTTCTGTTGGACTCGAGACTTTTGTGGCTGTAGGAAGACACATAAGCTGTTTTTGTACATTGTTTACATGAATTTTAAGCACGTCTATGTATCACAACAATGCCTTTCTGCAGTCATAATGTGATATCTTGCTTTGCGTGCTGACATAACTGAACTGACTCCTGTTTGGACTCTACTGAACCTCATTATGTTTACAATATATTGCAAGATATGAACGGGGCTGCTGCCCCTCCTGTATGCACCAATCTTGGCACTCTGATGTTCATGTTTATACATTTATACTGTATGAATGGTTTACTGTGCCATAGTTCTGCATGTCTGAAATAAACTTGAATAAGCATGACCAACCTGAAAGTGAGTTTGTCACTTTTATTTAACAAAATATGACACTGACATTACACAATCCCAATGAAAGGTTACTTTGTGAATTTATAAAGAGTTCAAATTCCAACGGGATACAAGCAGCAATATACAAATCCCCAGATGCCCCTTAATTCAGAAAATAAATAAACTCTCCAATTTGAGAGATGATATCATTCCTCTTCAGTATTAAATTGTTTTTGTGTCAGATAGAGTACATATGAAAGAATAAAAACCATCATGGAAACACTTGGTCTGAGTTAGAATGAGTATTTTTTTTCAGTTGACGGAGATTCAGTGGAAAGTGTAGAGCAGCAGGAGTATGGTGCAGACACCAATCACCACACCCAGAATTAAAGAGTCCCGCCTCTTGCGCAAATTGATTTTCTGGATCAGACTGTTGATGGCGGGGAAGCGATCTGAGGGGCGGGGTAGTGTGGTGAAGGAAAAAAATTAAGATCCAAGCCGGGTTTCCCTTCTTTGCAGTACATAAATAAGAGACAAAGATAAGCAGGAAACAAGCGTCAGCGAGGCTCCAAATATACATGGAGTCCAGTGGTGTAGCTCAGAGCATCCAAATCGTTTTTCTCTCATATTAACCCACAGGATGGCCGGATAGAGGCAAGACTTTACACTTAAAGTTATTCATTTTTCTCTTAATAAATGAAGTCATTTAAAAAATGAATTTTGTATTTACTCAGGATATCTTCATCTTATATTTAAAAATTTCTTGATGATCTGAAACATTTAAGCCTAACGAATATACAAAAAATTAGAAATCTGGATGAGGGCAAATACTTCTCACAGCACTGTAACTGCTGCCTGATTTATAGACACAGACAGATCGCCAACACGCTGTAATCTCTCTGAGACAGTCGAGCTTGTCCGCAGCGCGTCTCTTTGCAACAGGGGACCTGACTCACCTGGTTAACAGATGGTTATATTCTTACATAAAAACAAAGTTGTCAAGCCCCTGTTATTTTGCAGTTAAATCGGCATTGTGCTGCAACTATTTTTAGAGGAACTTCTGCTTCTAATCTAATCTGTGAGGTTCTGGCTGGACTAACGTGAATGTCTGCGTATACAGACGGCAACAGACCTGTGATTTTGATCAATTCGTCACAGGTACTCGCTGTATTGTCAGAGATTGCAAGTAATTGCCAACTTCACACATTCAACTGCAAACTGATCACAGACTGACTCAGTCTTATTACCATTTTATTCCCCCAAACTTGCTTTGAAGATGGCAACTGACTGAAAGTGTCTGCAGACGTGGTTCCTGCAACAAGATCACAAGTTCTTTGTCACAATAATGTTGGTCGTGCTGCCGTCTCCAACCACTGTTTTCCCTAGTGTGACTTTTATATTCTTTTATATGCACCACCCAGGGTACTCCAACTCCAGATTAGGACTCATTGGTGGAGTTTTCTGGTTTACTGTGCAACACGGAGAACTGACATTTTTATTTTAACACAGAAAAACCAAAGTAAGTCTGGTCTGGAGAAAAATAGGAGGAGTGATTTCCAATGATAAAAGGATACTGGCCAAAGTTGTGACCCTGGTTTGAATGGACTTCAACATCCCACGCTGAAATGTGATGTTCTCTTTGGTAGCCATGGCGATACTGCAGGGAGACACACCATTAGGGATTAGTGGCGGCACAAAAAGAAGCACACACAGTAGTCATCTTCACAGAATCGCATTAAGCTTGTTTCAGCTAATAAGCTAAAAGTAGGGCGGTCCTGAAGTCTGTTTTAATAGACGGAAATGTGCTGCGTTTGCTTGTGATATGCACGCATTGTGTGAGAGTAAAGCAAGAGAGAAGGCGAGTGACTGGAGCAATAATGGTGCTTACCTTATTGCGCTGTCAATAAGGCTGTCCGAGCTGTAAACATAGGATGGGGAAAAAAACAAGAAAAGTAAGTTTGCCACCATCAGTAATGTTAAAGATTTAAACTTCCTAAAATAACCTCTGATCATTTCAAATGTGCTATACATGAAGGCGTTACAGCATTATATAACAAGATTCAGAGGAAGCCTGTGCCATGAAACCACATAGCCCGATGGGTCTATTATCACAAGAGAAGCACTTCATCCGATTCCTGCGAGAGAGGAGAAAGTGCTGCTTAATGGGCGATTTTTGGGAAAGTCCATTAAAAGGTATAAAATTTCAGCTTTGAACATTATATATATATATATATATATATATATATATATATATATATATATATATATATATATATATAGAGAGAGAGAGAGAGAGAGAGAGAGAGAGAGAGAGAGAGAGAGAGAGAGAGAGAGAGAGAGAGAGAGAGAGAGAGAGAGAGATCTTGGGATCTGATCCCTGATTTGCTGGTGGCACATGCAAAGAAGGCATTTAGATACAGTCAACACAACACACAGGCAGAGAAGGGCTTGCATTATCGGCTAACATAAGTGACGGGCAGAAAGAGTCTGGGCCTGAGAATAAAAAGGCAGCTGTGTGCATCCTGTCAGACTTCACTGGAGACCAAAAATCAATACTGTGCTTTATACTTCCTCCATCTATTCATCCACCTCTCCCACCATCTATCTGCTGCCGTCCTCTGCTTTTTCAGATGATCCTTTATTAGCTGGCACAGTCAGAGGTGAGGCAGCTTCGTGTTTAGCAGACCCTACTTCTCTTTCTTTACTTATCTTCATATTATATAAGCATGTATATAATACTATTTTCTGCCCAATAAGCTGCACCCCCCCCCCCCACACACACACTTTGTCTTTTTCCATCACCTATAAATATGTACACAAATATGAATGCAACAAGAACACAGACCCAGACATGGTTTCCAATCAGATTCTGAGATACTGAATTTGGGGTTTTCATTAGTTGTCAGTTATAACCATCAAAATTAAAAGCAACAAACATTTGAAATAAATAAGTCTGTGTGTAATGAATGAATATAATATAGAAGTTTCACTTTTTGAATGGAATTACTGAAATAAATCAACTTTTTCATGATATTCTAATTTTATGACCAGCACCTGCACATACATAGAACGACAGGTAAATCAACAGCTTCATTTTTATGCTTAGCTCCCTCCTCACCAAAACACACCGGGAACAAATCCATCTGCTCCACTCTCCCATTACTTGTAAGCAAGACCCCGTGATACTTAGGAAAACTCCTATGCTGTTGACAAGATCAAGGGAACACTAAATTCTGCACGGAAGAGAGCTACTGAGGCCCCATCCTGGAGCCCGGCTGGGGTAGGGGCTTGAGGGTGTGTACTTGGCGGCCGAGCCTTAGCCTGTGGGGCCTGTCAAGGTAAAACCTGAAAGCGCCATGAGTGCGCCCTTCTGAGGACCTACCACCCGCATGAAGGGCCATAGGTTTCGGTACATTGTGGATTGGGTGGCAGACAGGCGCAGAAACCCTGGCAGTCCAGTCCCCAGCTTCCTAAATTGGCTTTAGCGACAGTCACCTCTATGAACCACATATAGGACTCTCCTTATCTATCACAGACATGATCACGTACGAAGCACAGCAATGTTTGCTTATGTTAAACCTCCAACTCAGTCTCGACTCCCATCTCTACATGTGACATTGCCTACCTCTGCTTCATGTCTCCATCTTTTATATTTTCTTGTTACATTAGTCTAACATGATGGAATAAAATACACACCCAAAGAACCACAAAAGTAGCAGTTATTTTCCATTCTGAACTGCAGGAATCAATCTTCTCCAATCCTTCTGACAAGGTGTGAAAATTAATTTCTGAAAGATATTCTGTATTTTTTCTTAAAACTGAGCACCAGCAAAGTGTTATCTGTCAATCAGCTACTAGCCAAATTGACTCGCTAATGCAGCCCTCTACGTGTCAACGTGGATTTTACAACACAATATTTTTTTTCATCATTTTCCTTCAAGCTTTAGGGCCATTTATCTACATAACAGCATGACAAACATCTGATAACACTGACAATCAAAACAATTCCTCAATTTGAAAAGACTGGTGCTGATACTGTGTTCAATGTTAGAGACATGTTTAACTCCTAGATTTTCATATTGAGAGTCTGGACTGTCTGGAGAGTATTAATAGACTGTTTTTGCTGATGTCTGCTCCTCCACAGGTGATAGAGAAAACGTTTCTCTGGGTAAAATCAGTAACATTCATGCACCTGATCCAAACCAAGGATGAACTTGAGGAAGAAATAACTACACTGTGACAGCAGGTGGGTTATTTTTTCTCATATGGCTGGTAAGGTGTTTAAAGTGGGTGGTTTATTTATGAATCATGTTCAGTGATCACTGCAGCACACATCTCAGCACATTTCTGGTATTTCAACAGGACCAACTGCAGCCAAGTCCAATACTGGCATTGTCAATAATGATACTGTTGGCAACAACTCAGGATCACTTGGCCCGGGGAAGTGTATTAAAATTAACTGAGGTACTCATCACATACAACACATTATTGAAAGCGTGTTAATAAACTCCTAAAAATGGTTCAGTTCTTTTTATTTTAACTTGCCCCGCACCCCCACCCCCACTCTCCAACTTTCTCTTTTTTGGTATTTCCACTTCATGCTCATTAACCAACTGTGCTGTTCTCTGCAATCACAATGCTGATTCACAAGTTTTGGTTCATTGTTGCTGCAAACAAGTTTTAGGTTTGAGACTGAAAGCACTGTATCATGCATTTTGGCTGTTACATTGTTAATTTAAAAAAATGTGTGCATATTGCTATATATATATATATATATATATATATATATAAAAACTGTATTTATGTTATTTATGTACTCTGGGCAGATTCAGATTTTTTGTAGTGTAAATTGTTTTGAGTGTATATTAAGCTGCATTTTTGATGTGTTTTTTTTTAATATTGCAGTTTTTAGTTGAAAGACTAACACTTATAAAGTTAATAGATGTCCATGAAACCTTTTGAGAATTAGCTAAATATAAATGTTCTTTGTCCTCTGTACTGAATCTCAACTGATGCTGCAGACCAGAAAGAACACTCCTTCAAACCTGCTACAGTTTTAAAGCTGACTAGAGTGTGTAAACTCAGCAGAGACCCCCAATAAGAAGCCATTACAAGTAAGTTAACGCTGAGTTCTTGGTTATGCTCAAGTAACAGGGCGTGGAAGCCATTTTGGATCCACTGCCTCAGGAAAGACGGGCAGTGCGAGTGGTCAGTTGAGTGTCTTATTTTGCTGAGAAGACGCTAAAGGTGGTCGTGATTCCTGAATTCGTGGTCATTCTCTGTGTTTTAAAATGAGGAACGGAAGCCCAGACGAATACTGGCAACTAACGTAATACAGGGGGTGGAAGCAAAGCTGGATCCACTGCCTCAGGAATTGCCAGTGGTCAGTTTTCTGTGTCATTTTGTTGGAAAGTTAGCAGGAGTGGGCAGACTTCAGATTTTAGAATCTGTGAAGTAAAATTAGTGGGTTGTGTGATTGTATCTATTTATTATCTATTTGTTTCTGTAGGGGGAAAGCACAGTCAGTACTAGCAGTGTAAGTAACGTGACAGCTGGTGAGAACACCTGCAATTTGAACGGTGAGTACGGTTATGGACTATAATACAAATGGGCACCGCTTATGTAATGACAGTGGGATTAACAGTTTATATGCATTTTTTTTTTTTGGTTTATTCTGCACAGTAGTCAAAGTTGATACTGGAAATGTTGCCAACAGGACGGCTGCACCGAACACGGGGGTGCTGGTGCAGGGAACAACAGCAATGACTTTAAAAGATTATTCAGTGCCAGAAAATATGGAGCAGTAGTTTCTGGCTGACCCACTGACAAATGATTTTTTTAATCATTACTAATTGTGGAGTTAAAAAATGTGACATTAATATACTACTGCAGCTCGTAACATAAACATTCAAATTTAAAAGACAGAAAGGTGCAATCACTTATTTAAATGTCGTGTTATTGGCCTTCATTACTTCTGTACTCTGTAATTTCTTGTCCTCTTTCAGTCTAAACATGAACCAGGAAGTAAAATACTTGCCTCCTCAATATCACAGCTTAGTAAAGTACTACAGTTTATCTTGATGTTTACCTTAATTGATTCAGAGTTAACAGTAAAGTTTCCCCAAATCAATACATGTTTTCACACTGAATGCGACAAAGCTGATTAAACATTTGCAGTAGTTCTCTTCTATTTATTATTTTTGACATTGACAGGAGGAGAGGTAGTCAAAATAGGAAGTGGCACCATGGCAGTTAGCAATGCCGAAGGCATGTAAACATTAAAACCTGCAAACCTGTAAAGCCACCTTTACGAATAACCATAAGTAATAGTTTCTGTATGACTTCATCAGTCAGATTTTGTCCCACTCTTCTTTACAGTGTTGCTTCATTGCATTGAGGTTCAGACTCTTGCCCAAGGATACTTCGGCATGCAGACTGGCATTGAACCACTGACTTTCTGATGAGTAGATGACCGGCTCTACCTGCTCAGCTGCAGCCACCCCACACCCACTGATGGTCAGTTAGTCAAATGCATTTGATTAGCAGCACCTGGTTGCTACTTACCCTCTTAATTCCTATGGAAGCAGGAAGGGTGTACTTAGCAAAGCCACATAAATATTATAATAACAGGAATTAACAGAGTTGCACTTAGTCTTGGCTAGCACCCACTACTGAAAGTCAAAAAAGTGACTGGGACATTCTTGATTAAAGCATTGTGTTCTCTTTTTCCCCCCTTTATTGTGATGACCCAGCAGTTCCACAACACGTTGTCACCACAGCTCCTGATTTACCTCTCCTCACTTATTTTCTTTAAGAGAAGTCACGAGAAAGTCTGCAGACAAAGCCACTGTACAGTAACTACCATTATGTCCTGGAAAGTACTGACATGGATATGTGCACAAACATCCCACCACACACCAACACAAGACAAGTTTTGAAATAAAGGCTCCGCCGGTCTGATTTTATAATCTGAAAACAGATCAGTGTTTGTTTTTTTTAAAATAAATAAAGCAGAGCTAAACAGAAAGCTATAACTCCAATCAGGAAGTGTCTGAGATGATGAAGTCATTTTTTATTATATCAGAGGAAACCGCAGACACATCATGGAGGGAAAAACTTCACATAAAGAATTTAAACTCTCACCAGGAATTCTGGACATATCGCAAGGACTCTGAGGACTAAGTATTATTTAAAAAGACTTTCTTAAAGATATGTCTTACTTTCTTAGATGCTCGTGCTCCTTCAGGAAGAGCTCTGTCCTTCTGTTGTTCACCCCTGAGCTGCTCTTATAGGACCTGAGTAAGAAAAGGTATCAAATGTTGGTCAATCAGACTGAATGATGGTGAATCTGCACTTCATTCTCGTGCTGGCACCAGATTAGCACTGAAAATAATGTAATTGGTTAAGCGGGTGATAAATAGCACCGATAAAAAGATCACCAAAGTTATTACGATGGGAACATGAATCTGACTCATTTCATGGCAATACATCCAAGAGCTGTTTAGACAATGTAAAATCTAACACACAAGAGGAGAAGGATATCACCAGTGCTTCAGTCTGAAATGGGTATTTCCCTCCATCCTACGCTGGATACTGATGTACTTCCTGCGTTACAGCTTCTAAGTGCTTAACTCATAGCTCCATCCTCCATCCCCCATCCTCCATCTCTTAGTTACACCACCCCATCTCTGTTTGGACTGATAATCTTTTTAATCCATCATCTATTTTCCGTTCAGTTGGCCCACTCCTTTTACTGTTTCTCCACACCTCTCATCTCAGCGGGAATAATTAAAATTCACTCTCATCATTTTGGCAATCAATCAATGTCAAATCAGGACAAAGTCTCTTCCCCTCTGTCTGACTGTCTTGCTCTTCTTCTCCTCCTCTGAAAAAATATTTCTCTGTATGAGGCAGGCCAGATGAAACCACTCGCCCTCAGCTCTGGCTCAATGAAAGCTTGTGGTTTGATTTACTGTAGAAGGCACTTAGGAAGGAGATCCCCAGAGAAACACAGACAGATACAGAGAGGAGGAGGGAGGATGGCTAATAAGAGGAGGTGTCCCTTATTAGAGGATGAAACCTGATAGAATAGTGGAGTATTAAAGGGTAGGAGAAATCAGAAACTAAACGGACATCTCTGCCTCCTGCTGGTCAGGGCTAACATCAAAAGAGGAGGAGGGGAGGGGAGAGAGCAGAAAAGTGAGTCATAAAGTAAGAAAAAATGAAAATCTAAGACATGATGCAGAATTGGAGCGTACTTGAGTGAAATTGTAATGCATTTTTAGAACATTTTGGGGCACACGAGAGACAAAAGAAATGACAGGAATACCCCATACAAGCTAAAAAATAACAGAACTACTGATATCTTATTGTTATAATAAATATCCATGAGGAGTCACATGTATCACTGAGTTTGTCCACAAAGCACCAACACACCACATGCTTTATACTTGAAGCTACAAAGATGAAGCTGCAATAATTCATTTCCATAAGCAAAAATTTCAGTGTTCTTTGGCTCCAGCTTCTCAAACCTTAGCTGTATTTTTTTTCCCCTTTTTTTGTGAGTACCATATATTTTGATTTTTGAACTGTTGGTTGGACAAAGCAAACTTCAATCTGAGTGCATCAATTTGCTCTGGTAATATACAATGGGCAATTTAAAATATTTTCAAACATTTAAGAGAGCGAACAACTAATCAAATAAAAGAAAATATAAAAAGCGATTAACAGTCACACATTTGAACTACAGCAGAGAATAATTTATGCAGAATGGCTCTTTCAAATTGCTCAAGAGCAAAATAAAAAAAAGGATCAATTCTAGCAATCATAAAACATTTGCCACTAGATGATGCATCCTAAATCGTTCACTATGAGAGTTACTGGGGGTTTAACCCTTTACCAGCACACTGTGATGACAAATGATACTTATTTGTTAAATCTATACGTTTCAAAATGACACATCAGACTCTCCCAACTGAAAACTCTCACTACACAAATGATAAAAGGATTACTTTATCAATCAAGACAACAAATCTACACATGAAAACACATCAATACAAGAGTAAAAATAATCAGAAGATGTAGCCCAGCCCTGTCACGTGTCACAAGCTGAATTTGATAACCATGTTTTACTAAGGCTTTAGTCACACAGGCCTAGAGACAATGTGTGTGTGACTGAGGCTTCATTCACTAACATTTATTATGATGTATTTGCTGAGAATATAAAATGTATTTTATTGATTAGAGATGAAAGAGAACTCACTCAATGTCTCTGTGAACTGAGCCCAGAAGGTCCTCTCGCTCTCGCAGGCTGTAGAAGTTGCTTTTGGTTTTGTGGAACTCGTGAGTGTAATCCTACAAAATAAAACATAATAAACCACAGCCAGCATGACACGACAGAAAGCAGCAGATTTGGAATTCACCAGGGCAAAATGCAACACAAATTTCACAAAAGTAGCATCTTCAAAGTGCTGTGAATGTTAAAATAATCATATGATCACTCAGAGACCTGGAAAAAAGTGAGATTATTGAATTAAAAAAACAAACAGTGGAGTTACCTGAACTTTAACTGAATAATTAATTACAATTAAAGTGCAATGGGGCTAGAAATGATAATTGAGAAACAGAATGCATCACAATTTCCCTGTTTTTAAGACTGCTGGACGACAAAATAGTAATCCATACATCCATTTACTTTCACTTATCCAGTTCAGGGTTGTGGGTGGGCTGGAGCCTATCCCAGCTACCAAAGGGGAAGAGGGCCGATACATAGAAACAGACAACTATGCACAATCGCATTCACACCTGCAGTTAATTTAGAATTACCAGTTAACCTAACCCCATGCACGTCTTTGGACTCTGGGAAGAAGCCCGAGACATGGGTGGAACATTCAAACTCCACAAGGAAAGGCCCCAGAGGCGACAGATTTAACCACCGCACCACCATGCTGCCTAACAAAACTGTAGATGAAATTAAAGTTAGATTAATTCCACAGCCCTACAACAAAGCAAAGGACGTGTATGTACCTGTAAAATGTCTCTATGTCTTTGTAAGGTGTGCATCAACGCTGCGTTATGTGACGAAGCTCCAGGGGTGTTAGTGTATTCTGCCATTCTGTCATTGACTGCTGTAAGCTGCAAAAAAGGATAAAATTAAGATCAAGGAGACACAGAAGCAAGAAGACCTTTTAGGAGGTAAAGTGGTTGCAAATATAGCCCAGCACAATTTGAATAAACAGGCAGGATTATAATATATTAGACTACTCTAAAACCATTAAAAAATATATATATATAAAACACATACACTTCATGGCTAACAGTCCATCCAACGCTAAATAAACAGCTATCCTTCCAACATAAAAACCCACAGTAACAAAAGAAACCCTAAAAACCCTTTGAACTGTGCTGTATGTGACCATACTGTATGTGCGTGACTTTTAGCTCACTTTGGCTAAGAGCTGCTCCAGCTCGGTCGTCATGGCCACAAGCATATTGTCATGAGATGAGCCCAGAGAATCAGACCTGATTTCAGAAGGAAATAGAACAGATGCACAAGTTAAAGCTCATTTTTCCATATCTGACAAAATGTAACGTGTAAAGAGTGGTGGAGTTAACGAATAAAAATGCTATTTCTTAAAAGCTTTCAAAATATGTTCCTCATAAAATGCAGCATTATCTGCTCAGTAGAAATGTGAAAAAGACTCATTTTAAATGGAAAACATCAACGATGGTATCTTCTAAAGACAGCACAAAGCACAAAGACATTTCAATATCCATTCAGATTTCATTTGAGTTAGGGTACATTTTTAAAGTGAAGAGGTGAGTGTGCTGCCGACCTGCTGTCTCGCATCCGCTGGTCTTGGCTGCTGCTGCTGCTGTAGCTGGTGCAAAGCTTACTGAAGGAGACCAGCTTGAGGTCCAGCTCATTCTCCAACTGCCTGGCCTGTTTACGCAAATCTGATGGAAAAATCAGAGAAACATTAAGGGCAAGAAAAATGGCCAGTATCATGACCATTAAAAAGCATGAAAATATGTGAATGCATCAGCATGTCACACCATGTACCATATTACTAATGCTAGCATAATGGTGACAGGAAGGGACCAACCACGCCTTCCTGACAAAGTTCTATTTAAAGCTTTCGGATCATTTAGTACTTCATGAAGTTCTTTCTTTATCATTTTGTGCATAAAAATTATTCAACACAGAGAATCTTATATTACCAACATTGCTGAATGATTTTAATTGAATACTGTTGAGCACATTTAGAGCAAGAATTTGGTGAGACTGCAAGTAAAACAGAAAAGTGCCTGTAAAACGACAAATGCGACCTTGAGCACAATTCTGAGAATACACATTAGATGATCATTTTGTGCATGTTTGATTACATTCTGAATAAAGCCGCAGCAGGAGCATTGATTCTTGTGAATTGTGGAAGGACGGATGACAGATGCCTCACTGAGGGCTCACTGATCTTTCGGCTGGATTCTAAGCTGGTCAGGTGGGAACTTTTTTCAGATTTGACTGATAAAGGTACCGATTTAAAGTGTCACTGGCTACATTTGGTTGCTGAAGGCATTAAGCATAGAGCCTCAGAACGTCAGGTGTTTTAAGATGGCAGAGGCACATTAAATTAAACTATCTGGGTGACACTATTGCAGCAAGATTGGGTATTTTATTTTCTGATTAACATTTTGCATTTAATTCTTGTAAATAGTGTCAACATGAATGAATTAAATACTTTATTTAAATTGTGTCATTAGCCAGCTCATACAAGACACCCCAAATTAATATATGCCTGTAGTACCGTGTACTAGATTTGCAAACAACAAACAAAACTTTAAAAAAAAAAACAGCTTTCACAATAAAATCCAAAGACTATGATTGTGTGGCTCTTCAGCTGTGGGGTGAAACCAGACTGAATAAATATTAGTTTTGTAGGGAAAATAAACAAAAAGGGATGTGCTCATGAACGTGTACTGACCTTTATTCCACTTATATGTAACTTTAATCATTTTTTATTGTAAGGGATGTTTAAGATAGCATCCGCAAACAGCTAATAAAAAACACACAACGCGGTACAGGTAGATTGTTTTTCACATTAAGTTGAACATTATAACACAAAACTGGGCTCAAGTTCGACTTCAGCCAAATAAAACGAAATAAATCACTGGCAGTTATTGCATCATGAAAGCCTAATCTGATTAACAGGGTACCTGCTTTCATGGTCAATAATGAATGACTATGGGTGTAAACAACTATTAACTTCCTATTTGTTTACACTTACTGATCCCTGAATTTTGCTTCCTTCAACTTGTCTGTAACCAGGTAGTATAGGGTGAAACAGACAGGTTTACACGCACTCTGTCAGCCTATAAGCTGCCTGGAGGAAGTAAAGTGACTTTTGAACTACGACAGCCAAGACGCTAACAGGTTAGCTCGCTAAAAGCCGGCTAAAAACACGTCCTCACCACGGGTATAACAAAGTTTCTGAATGTGACGGAACATGCTGAATGCATTTAACCTGGACAATAAAAGTCATACGTGCTGGCAGCTGTTTTTAGTAGATACGTCACCATTATTTACCTTCCCAATAGTTGCTGCTTTCTGCCATGTTTGTTGTTGACATGTCATCATCAGCCGTCAAGAAGACACAGTTGTCGCACTTGTGTTTCTCACCCACAGCGGCCTCTAGTGGTTTCCGGCTGCGTGTCGCTTCATGAGGTTACTATTTTGCTCATAAAGTAAGCCTCAGTGATGGTAGAGCTTTCACAGGTGTAGTAGGAATGCTAAAATAACTTCCCTAAAATCCCGCATACTGTTTGTTAGTTCAATAAACGTACTAAATCCTAATGCTGAAATATAAACCACTGGGTAGGCCTAACAATAAATAGGTCTACTTGGTGTTTAGAATCAGAATCAGAAATACTTCAATGATCACAGAGGGAAATTTCAGATCTATTTATTGGGGTACTACATTTAATATACTTAAATAAGCACTACCCAAGCTTAAATAAGTTTACTCAAGGGCTTACATAGGCTATAGCAGGTTCTTGTACTTGACTTGACTGCAGGATTAACAGATGTCCTTCTTTAAATGGGATTGCTGAGCATTCCTTGTCTTCCTGTCCCACATCTTAAGACAATGTCTGGCTTTTTACCCAATGCAATGTGAAGGGAAGGCTTTTTATTCTCATTCTCTCACCTGATACTACTGATGGTACTCCCTGCACTTACCTTAAAAAATATAATAGGCTTTAACTACTTTGTACACTAATGTGCAGTTTAATCTGTAAGGATGAAAAATGTATTCATAGATCACTTCATTAGGTACATCTGTTTAACTGCTTGCTAGCAAATATCTAATCAGCCAAACTCATGGCAGCAATCAGTCCATTTAGGTATGTAGACATGATCAAGTTCAAACCGAGCATCAGAATGGGGAAGAAAGGTGATTTGAGTGATCTTGAATGTGTCAGGTTGTTGGTGCCTGAAGGGCTGGTGTGAGTATTTCAGAAACTGCTGATCTAACTGGGATTCTCCCACACAATGATCTCTGAGGTTTATAATGCACTGTTTCTTCTCATTCACCTTTATTTACTTGTGTATACTTCACTCTGTATTTAATCATTATTATTAATCTCTGGCTCTCTTCCACAGCATGCCTTCTGTCCTGTCTCTCTCCCCTCAGCCCCAACCAGTCGCAGCAGATGACTGCCCCTCCCTGAGCCTGGTTCTGCTGGAGGTTTCTTCCTGTTAAAAGGGAGTTTTTCCTTCCCCACCGTCGCCAAGTGCTTGCTCATAGGGGGTCGATTTGACTGTTGGGTTTTCTCTGTGTTATTGTAGGGTCTTTACCCACAATACAAAGCGCCTTGAGGCGACTGTTCGTTGTGATTTGGCGCTATATAAATAAATTGGAATTGAATTGAACTGAATTACAGAGAATGGTCCCAAAACAGAGAAAATATCCAGTCTGGGTGAAAATGTCTTGTTGATGCCAGAGGTCAGACTGCTTCACGCTGATAGGAAGGCAACATTCACTCAAATAACCACTTGTTGAAACCAAGGTGTGCATACAACCATTTCTGAATGCACAACATGTTGAACCTTAAAGCAGATGGGTCACAGAAGACCACACCGGGTGTCACTCCTGTCAGCTAAGAACAGGAAACCGAGGGTACAATTCACACAGGCTCACCACAACTGGACAGCAGAAGATTGAAAAAAATGTTGTCTGGTCTGATGAGTCTCAATTTCTGCACAACATTGGCTGGTAGGGTCAGAATTGGCATAAACACCATGAAAGCACAGCTCCATCCTGCCTCGTGTTAAGGGTTCAGGCTGCTGCTGGCGTAATGGTGTGGGGGATATTTTCTTGGCAATACTTTGGGCCACAGCTGAGCATAATTATTATTGCTGGCCATGTCCATCCCTTTATGACCACAGGGTACCCATCTTCTGATGGCTGCTTCCAGCAGGATAATGTGCCATGTCCCAAAGCTCAAATCATCTCAAACTGGCTTGTGGAACATGACAGTGAGTTCACTGCACTCACACGACCTTCACAGTCACCAGGTCTCAATGTAATAGAGCTCCTTTGGTATGTGGAGGAACAGAAGATTCACAGCATTGATGTACAGCTGACAAATCTGCAACAGCTGTGTGAAGCTATCATGTCAATATGGACCAAAATCTCTGAGGAATGTTTCCAGCACCTTGTTGAATCAGTGCCACAAAGAATTAATGCAGACTTGAATGCAAAAGTAGGTCCAACCTGGTACCCGCAAGGTATACCTAACAAAGTGGGCAGTGAGTGTATATCCTATGTTAATCATTTATTCTTCATGTTAAATCTAGATCTATAAAGTAGCCCAAGTAAAGAGCATGCACCTCAAAATTGTGCTTGAATAAATGTATTTAAATATAATTAAAGGTAATCATGGTTATTTTATTTATTTATTTATTTTGTTGAAGCTAATATAGGATGGATGGATGGATGGATGGAGCTAATTAAAGAATTGCTTCAGAATCTAAGTCTTATACAAAGTAAATCCTGTGTCTTATCAAACCTCACTTTAACTAACCAGATGGACTTCTCCCCGATCAGTCACTGGGATCCTCATGTTTAAATGTTTTTTTATATTCTCCACAGATGTGGCTCACAGCAGCATTTAATCTAATCCTCTATAGTTTTGGTTTATTCATCCTTCTTACTCAGAATTTAGCATTTCATCCTGTTGAACTTTATTAAACGATAAACTGTTTGGTGGTTCGAATGGTTCAGTATTTATGCAGCATAACAGGCCCAACACAAATGCAGCTGATGTGGGTGTCAACATTTTCATTTAACTAGCTTTAACATAGTTTTTTTTTTAAATGCCTGAGTCTACACTAATAGACTGCTCTTTTACGACATGTTTACTTGAATTTTGTAGACCACGTTTGTTGCATTGTAAATTGTGTAGATACCCTGCACCCCACTTCATACACATTCACCCAAAATTCAGCCTCATATATTTAGCATCCTCTAAACTTTGGGAGACATACTAATTAGAATTAAGTTTGGCGGATCTGTGTTTGCCTCGGGGATGATGAGATGATGCTGTTTTTGCAGACTGGTTTTCATGAGTTAAAATGTTGCTGGTCACCGGTGGTGTCAGAACAAAAACAAAACAAGCACAGATGTGACTGAGATATGTGTCAGCATTGTGATTCTCTGTCTTTTTGCTCATTCTCTTTATTCATTGTCTTGAACATGGGCAGTAATGGATATCACAGTAACAGCAAGACTGGTGGTTGGGTTGATGTAGAAGACAATGACGATGATGATGATGATGATGATGATGATGATGATGATGCCAACAATGGTGAAAAAGAGCAAAAAAACTCTGAGGTGTTTTTGCATTTCTGCAGCCTCAGCAGATGACACTTTTCTTTCACACTGATTCAACTTTTTCTCTCATTTCTGTCATTCCTATTTTCTGTCTTTCTTACATCTTTCATTTCTGCTGTGATGTTTCCTTTAAGAAAAAAAAAAAGTGCTATGAACAACTGACGTCAGTAACCACCTGAAGTCCAGTCCCGGATCCTGCTTTGACTGATGGAGGTTTGCGGGACGGGAGGAAGAGAAGGAGGGATGGAAGCAGAGGAGGAAGAGGGAGAAAGGGTGGAGAGATAAGGAGGCTTAAAGAAAGAAAGAGCTCCCCTCTTAGTGCTGGATCCTCCTGATGGACTGAATCTGAGGAGTCTGGGCGTGGGAGCCAAATTCACGGTAACACTTGTACTCTCCTCCGCGACAGTCGCACTCCATGATGTACTGGTGGCCACGGTAGCCGGGGTACTGGTAGCACACAAAGCTGCAGGAAAACACACACGCTTGAATTAGCCAATGCTTTCCAGTCTCTGCGTGTCTGTGTGTCAGGTGTGTGACACTTTCTTTGTATTTAACGTAAACTTACGCTCCACTTTGAATCTGCATGGATCCAACCTCGTTGTTCATCCAGCCCATGGCCTGCAGGGAGGGGTAGTCATCACACAGCTCAAACTGACGCCCCATCATGTTCTCCATCTCAAAGATGATCATGCGAGAATCCTTGTGGTTCTGTGCAAACGAGGAAAAAGATGGCTCAGCAGAATTTGACAATAAACCGATGTCCGCTAAGGGCTGTTAAAGTGTCCTATGTCAAACCTACAGCACAGCAGATGGGCCTGAAGGAGATCATTCTCTCAATGCGGTAGGAGTTGCTGCCACTGTAGGCCTCAAAGCGAGGGTAGTCTCCCTTCTCCAGGACGAACTGCTGGCCGCAGAAGCTGGAGTGCTCATAGCCCACCCAGCTGAAACCAATAAGAAAAACGATTAGTGTGCTCTCTAAACCATCCAAAATCTAAAGAAAAGATGGGCCGTTCTAAATTCTTTAAACAGTTTGAGGGCTTCCAAAAGGGAGAGGAAGCTTGCTGGATACATACGCGCCACACTCCACCTTCAGGGAGCGGATGTCTCTCCATCCCACACTCCATGATGTTCTGGCAGCTGGCGGTAAACTCCATACGCCTGCCCTGGAAGTACTCCTGATCATACACAGTGATCTGTAAACACAAAAGTGTGGATGGGAAGACAGCCTGAAATCAAATACTGCTGTACATAATCAGGCACTGAAACTTGTGCTGCTGCTTGCATCCATGAGAGATGAAGTGTTGAGCAACTTACCTTCCAAGGGCCCATGGGCATGGGGTTTGTCAAAGCCATGTTGTTTTGTTTTTCAGCAGTACCTGTGAGGGGGAAAATGCACAGACAGTCAGGAAAGGATGGAAGAAGGTTCTAAAAAAACAAAACCTGTGCTGTAGCTTTCTCTCGGGCCTGCAGCTCACTGTTTACTGTGCCATAAATTTAAAGCCCAGGTTTCTCACATCAGACCTCACTGTAAGCCTCGAGCCTCACACTTATACCTCTTTGTTGTTTTCACCTGGTGTTTTAAAATGATTCCCTCATATTGTAGCTAAGGTAATAAAACAAGCTACGCTGGACTCCTTCTATTCACATAAGACCACCTGTTGTTAGTTGAACTATCCCATTAGAGGCCCACCCTACATCATGTCCATAGATTGGGAAACTGTGCTGTATTGGTAACAACTTTAACTAGTTGGACCTACCCAAGCTGGTGAGCTGTGTGTCGCAGGGTTCCACTGAACAGTGTGCGGAGACACTGTATTTGGGGGGTATATATACACCCACGGGTGTCAGGGGCCGGGGGGCAAGCATGCCTGGACTCATGTCAGCACTTTGCTTTGGACTCCATTGTTTAGCCACAGAGGGGTTAACACGCAGACACACAATGATTCATGCAAACACAAAGAGGACCCACGGCTATACTGCATTACATACACCTCTGTGGCAAATCTATATGTTGGGGGGGGGGGAGACAGCGTGGCTTTCCATACAAGTATGTGGGTCTATTATCAGAAAGGCCTACATGAAAATGCAGTTCAGTGGTTAAATACTTTATGTAGCTGTTTTCAAAATGATGATGCAAGTGTGGAGGATTATCAGAAGTCTTTTTTCAGTTGTTATTTACACTTGTTTTTAATGATACTGTAACACATACGTGATCAAATTTGCCAGCTGGTTTAAGTAATTTTCAGACACACTTTGAAACAATAAATAAACTTCTGCACGCCGCAGTAGCCAATCGAAAGCCAAGCAATATTTTCTTTGATATCAAGGGATATCTCTGAGTTATTACTTAATTACATTAATTGAACCAGTCTAGCTTTGTAATAGACTTGCAGCCTGCCCGGGGTGTACTTTGCCTCTTGCCCTATAACAGCTGAAATAGACTCCAGACTCCCACTCACACTTAGCTGAAGAAACTGGGGACCCTAAAAGATAACAAAATAACTGTACTTATACAATATTTTCATCTCCTTTCCAACTGGACAAAGGTTTATCTATTTCTTTACTACTACTACTACTACCACTGAATGACTCATAGTTGTGTGTGTGAGTATTTCCACACTGTCATCATTATTACAAGTGCAACATGTTGATCAGATTTCAGTGTTTTGTTAGTCAAGACTCAGATCAGTTGTTAGTCTTCACCCTGTGCTGGCTACATTGAAAGTGCACTTCAGCAGTAATCTAACTGACCCTCTTTTGATGATGGACACAAACTGGATAAATGATACAAATGCTGGATTTGAAACAGGAAGCTGTTGGCCTCGCTGGAAAGCTAGAAATCACAGAAAAGGCTGCAGACCTAGAAGGTTGTTTGGGTACATGTGTTTACAAAGACTAAACAAGCTCTCCGGTTAACTGTTTCTACTTCGTGCTTTTTATGTAAGTCGTGAATGTCAGTACTGCTTTCTATTTTTAGAAAATCTGTAAGACTGAATAAATCAACAATAAAGGTTAGCCCAGGGCAGTGTCACCAGTTGAAAGGCCCGACTGGCAGGTGTGGCAGTGCTTTGGCATTGACTGGTGAGTTGGAACTGGCAGCTTTGCTTCCAGATAGCTGTGTGCAGTTGGGTATTATAACATTATAAATATTGTGCCACTTCATCAAAAGAAGAAGCAGTCAGCCTGTTACTTCTAATACTTTTGTTCTTCCCATTAATCAAAGCATACAAATTATATGTGATTTATTCAAAGTGCCTGAATTAAAAGTTGTTTTTACATTTTTATTTGTTGTTCATTGTGTCATTAAAAAAGTGAAAAACACAGAGTCAAAACAGAGCGAGCAGCTGGTAGTGTTCACCCTCCTCTCTCCTCTTGCTGCACTGAACAATAAACATTTAGAAATGGCTTACTGAGGTCAGCACATTGCCCAGACTCTCTGTCTATGTGTGTGTTTGTGTGTGTGTGTGTGAGTGTGCCTGCGTGCATGCGTGTGTGTGTGTGTGTGTGCATGCATTCATGTGGCTGTCCATGTAATTGCCTGATTAAGCCCACAACAGAGCAAAAACACAAGAGAGCGATAATTGTGCGCTTTTACACATAATATCCCAACAAAATTATTTCCGTGAGCACCTTCCTGATCAGTGTGGATTTATTGAGGTCTGAATGTAAGACAGGACGCGCATGTATGAACATGTGTGCGTGTGTTTCTGCTGATGATAGCAGCTGCAGCTCAGACTTGACAAAGAGACAAGCAAACTCAGCAGACTGATGTGAAGAGCCCGCAGTGTCCATATAGTTGACTCTGTGCACATACACAGATATCAAAACCTCAGCTTCTTCTGTGCGTTCAGTGGACTCGAAAACCACCTGCTGTCAGATGCCCCGCAGCACATGCAGCCTCCCTCAAAGATTCACACTTAAACAGCCCCACAAACACCCTGCATACTGAATGCTAATTACAAAGAAGGAAGAAAACACCTAGAAATCTGCTTTGATGTCTCTTAAGTAAAAACCTGCACCTATAACATATTTAGCCAAGCAGGATTTTTGTAAACCCTGGATATTTTAAATTGGAAGTAATTTCATTCCACTCAGGTGAATCTTAAAACACAAAAATCTGTATTAGAAAATGGGTGTGCAGTGAATTCTGACTGCCTCTAGGGTGAACATCTCCACATAAACACTATTAACAACAAATCACATGTGCATGAATGAAAAACTGCTGCTGCTCCTCATGGATCTGACATCTGCTATACTCTGAAAATGTGCAGGTCTCCGTACTGGCACTTTTATTGTTGGTGTTGTTATTGCCGCTACAGTTGGTTTGGCACTGTTATCATCACACACAGTGCCACTGCAGAGCTGTGATGGATATTCATGTGTGACTTAGATCTCCAGAGAGTCACGCAGAGGCTTTACATGAATCAGTAGAGAGTGACAGAGAGACAGAAATAGCATTGAACCCGCCCATTTCCATTCTGGTTTCCGCTCACCTGCTCCAGCTGTTTTTCAAACATCTGAAAACATCTGATTTAGCTGGTGGGGGGGTTGTTTAGTTTTTAGCAGTAAAGTTCTGACAAATTGCAGCCCACTGGAGCCACATTTGCATTGTGAGGTGAATTTTTGGGGTGTAATTGCAAGACATGCATAAGTGGAAGACGTATTTCTTAAATAAAACTATAAAAGGCACACGATTTAAACACTCTTGCAGTAGATCTTTGCCTACATAACAGGAATGAAGTAGTGGCAACAGCAAATGGACTGATAACTTTCGAATTGGGTGGGTGAAAGGAGGACTAGTCAGCTAATGTAAAAACTACTGGGAGTAAATGAGTATTCAGTATACTTAAATACAGAGCTCTTAGAAAAAACTTAGATTAGTTTAGGTTAGGGGTTTTTTTTCTCCCTGAGACCGGAGCTCTCTTTTGTGTTGCCAGTTCTCCTAGCTGTTTGGGATTATGGACCTATTAAGTATAAAAAAAAAAAAACAGCCATCATCTTTGAAAAGAAACAGTTTCGTCTTTTTAAGGTGTGTTATCAAAGTATATATAAATATGTGTGTATATATATATATATATATATATATATATATATATATATATATATATATATATATATATATATAAACTAACCATTGTTTAATAAAGTATAAAACGCTTTGTTGAGAAAAGCGAAATATAAGATGCAGAAAAGCCCAAATGTAATGTCCTCATATGAGGACAGGAGGGTCTCAGGAGGTAGTTGGTCCTGGTAATTGTTTCAGCTGCTGGTTTAATCTAAAGCGGCGCATTTTGAAAGCAAAAATGCGCTAACAGTCACCGTGTCTCTGCTGCAAATACAGACAAAGTGGGAGGCTATAAAAGAGCATAAAATGAAATGATTTGTTCTTAATCAGCCTGCTTTGTTGGAGGAAGCGTTTAGTTGATTTCCAGTTGGCATGCAAGCGAAAAAATAATAATGCATCGTTTTGCACAAGCAGTGAATCTTATTTATTAATTTATTGTTTATTAATGAATATTTAATATGAGCAAATTAAGTTACTAATTAGCCATTTTCCGCAAAACAGCAGCCAAACACAGGCCTGCTGCTCCGCTAATATTTTCCTCCTACGTCTTCAGCAGATATTTCACCTAACGCGCTGCAAATATCGGGGGTGTTTTGTTTTAATCAGCTGTTTGTCACGCTGATTGCTGCGCGCACTGCTCGGTTGTAGCGCAGTCTGTGCGCAGAAGCACCAGCCCCTCTCTGCGCCACTGGACCCCCCCCCCCCCAACGCTAACAGCCATCTGCCGCCTCTTTTAATTTCAAACCCAGCAGATTTTCCCACAAACGACTGCCTTCACTTGACACAACACAAACAGCGTTTCACTGAGACGTTGTGGAGGAAAGCGGCAGAATCCTGTCCGCTCGCTCTCCGCACATATTGCGCTCAGAGGACGAGAGCCCGGGCCGTTTGTATGCAAACCCGTCTGCGGCGACAGACTGCAGGATCATAAAGACGAAGAGGATTTGAATTAAGCACCGGATAACAGACAGCAACTCTGCATCCTTCGGTGAGGGAGGGAGAGGAGGGAGGCAACTGTTTTGTAGCTATCTTGGAAGCCCTGGGTTTGGAGAGGGGGGAGGAGGAGCGGAGAATGAGCTATTCTTGTACCAGCAGAGGCAACAGCCAGGACCCATCAAGCGCTAAGAAGCCTGCCGGTAGTAATCCAGGCAGAGACACCGGAGGCACCGACAGCGGCACAGACAGCACCAGTAACGGCAGCCCCAAGCAAACGGCAGCGATGAAAGTGAAGAAAGGCTGCAACTCGACCGACGTGGGGGTCCCGGTGACCACCGAGGAACAACTGCTCGCCAGCACGGTGATCACTCCGGAGGATGTTCTGGGCTTGCAGAAGATCACAGAGAGTAAGTTACCTGCTGCTGCTTGTGTTGGTAGGTGAGTGGGAAAGGGGGACAAAGGTGCTCTTGGATGAGTCATGTATCACGTCATTGCCTCTTATTTATGTAATCTATACAGGCCCTATAGAAAAGCGTTATTGATAAAGCATCACTCGAGCCCCCTCTCCACCGTGCTGTTGTTGGTGTAGATTATGCCAGCCTGTGTGCAGATGAGCACTCAGCTATCTCTGATGGCATCTTAGTGCTGCGACCTGTGGAGGTGCCAGCCTACCAGTGCTATGTGGAGGTTAAGCTGTGGAGGTGGGTGAATGATGTGTTAGAAAAATGTGGTGAATACAAACAGCATGTGTGGCGTTTGAAGAGGCGCAGCCAGGATGGAAAGAAAGGCTCGATGAGCATCAATAGCGTGCCCAAACACACATGACCCAGGGCTCACTGTGCGTTTTAATCTCCATTAAATGAAACAGGCTGTCTTTGCTTCAACACTTGACTGGAAGTGAGAGTTTGTCTGCTTCCTTTGCTTCAATAAACATGTAAATGAAGAAGGAAAAAAAATGTACAAGTTGTAAACTGTAAATACACTATGGCAAACAAGCACACAATGGACCTAAAGTAGTATAAATGTATAAATACAGTTGTGATGTGTCCTTATGTGCAAGCAGCATTTTGCCACTGTTTTAACTACATTATATCCTGTCAACACTGTATGAATGCAACAATTGTGAACTTTGATCTAAATGCAGTACTTGGATACATGTTGGTCGACCCTCCTTGGTCACATTCCCATAGTCTTAAATGTTGGTCTCTTTGGTTACCTTTAAACTCCCAAGCTTTTTCCTATTGGTAACATCCCGATGAGAAATCTGCCTCTGACACTCTGTTACTTAATACATAATTTGTTTTTTTTCTAATTATGTCACACCTCTAAATCTCTGAGAAGAAGCTAGGAAGCTCTTATGTCCGCAAGAACACTTACATCTGTCACTAACCCGGGTTTTAGTTAGCTAACAGGTGGCAGCAGGACATTTGACTATTTAAAGGCCAGTGAAATACCTTAGTTACACAACACACTTGCATTACAATACCGAGTGTGATAACGTGCAGATACGCTGTGGGATGTTCTCGCCACTATTTTAAAACGTGCACGGAGCTTTTTACGCTAACTGTTGCATGTTCAGTTTTTCCTTATTTCTGATAGCTTCCGTGAGCAGCCCAACATTTCCACATGTATCTGTGAGATGCCACAAGCAAGCATACATACAATGAGCGCTTGTCTTTCTGCTCCCCTGGAAACTATTCCTACAGGGAAAAAACCTCCACCTGTCTTCTTTTTCTGTTTTACTTTTCCTTGTTTTATTGTTTCGCATGTGATTATTACAGGAGGATAAAGTTGTAATGATGAACGGGTCTTTGCTCATCCAATCCAACATAATCACAGCTTACTGAGCTTTGGGAACATCCTTTGGCTCAGCTCGCTCACAGCCACCGAAAAGTCTAGTAGTTCCTCTAACTGTCCATTAATCGGTCCATTATTAGACACACTGGGATAATTTCAGCTTTGTTTTGACTTCATCATGAAGACGTGCGAGCGTCTTTGCAATTGCCTGCGATCCCATAAGTGAGTGTGTGATGTCCTGCTGCGCAGCGACACGTAGGCGAGCACAACAATGACTCCGACTCCCACGCTGGATCCCGTTATGGTCTTGGAAACTCTCACTTTCCTATCTCGCAGCGTCATAGCTGGAGGCAAGAGGAGGCATGTGTGAATCACCACAGCAACATGGATACACGCTTGAATCACTACAGCAACGTGAAGCATCTCCCCTTGGTTACAGCCGGCGGAGCGTGCATCATCTCTGTTCTCCCACACACTTCCTCCTTGCTCTCCTCTCCTCCTCTCCCATGTTAAACAGTGTAGGTGACGGATTGCGCGGACGGAAATGGGTATGTGTACACTCGCACTTGCTTGGCCCTGTTTTTGGTGGTCAAACCAAGCAGGAGACATCCTGTGCTCCCTTGAGATGTCACAGCCACCGAGGCCCTTCTGTTGTTTTGTGGCTTGTCAGTCTCTGTTTATTTGTTTATTTTTGCTGCTGCACATTCTTGAGCGACTAAAATTGATTCCCTCTCTAAGTGGCATGAGACACAACTGGCAATACTCAACACGACGCAGCCAGACTTAGTAACAGTCTTGAGTTAAACCGTTTTTGTTGTTGTTGTTGTTTTTGAGTGGTTTGAACCTGTTAGGCCCCCTGGTATCTCACTAGAGGAAACTTCACTTTGTAGCTTTTTTTGTAGCATAAAGATGTCACTAATCGTTTTGCCCTCCATCCATAATCAAAGCAAGCTACTGAGATTGATTGGGATTTGCATAGACAGAGCAGGCTTTTTCCCCAGTTGACTGATTTGATCCAAATGTTCTTAACTGAATCTTAAACTTAATCCGTCGCGTCAGCATGGAGCCTCAGAGCAGCAAGAAAGGCTCCCCTGCCGACACTGTGATTGTGTTTTGTGTCTCGCGGGGATGCAGCCAACTGCTATTTCTGTTGTTTTGTTTAGCGCTGAAACAGAAAAACATTTTGCAGCAAAAATGCTGAAAAACGACCAAATATTCAAAACATCTCATTGAGAGGATTTGCTGCTGTTGTCGCTTTATGTATCTTTGAAAACTGAATATGCTGGACACGGCTCATTCAGAAGAAATAAACACCGAAACTGGAGCACAGACTTCTTGCAGGATATTGTAATGTAATGATATTTCTGTTAAAAGTGCAGCAACTCTTCAAACACAGGTTATTTCAGTGACCGTGAGGTGAGGCGTTGCTACAGGCACACCTGTTGATCAAAGTGGCCATATATGAAGCATTTTAAGCCTTAGCAAAATCCCGACAGGTCAGTTTTGCAATCACCCACATGTAGTTGTTACGAAGGCCAGCAGACCACTGGTGGTTGCTAGACAGCATAATGGCATCACCATATCTGATGTGGATAAGAACTTGCAGGGACCAGTGTGCCAATTTTTGTTGCTCAACTCCTGATGATGTAGAAGGAGTTTGCCAACATTTCATATTTCAAGTTGATAGACTTAGCGGAACGTCACACTAATTGTTTTGGCCACAGTATTAAAACTATAATATTCATTATTTCTTAAGGACTCCTTCAGTTTAGTTTTTAAGCATGCACAGTGAATGCAATGCTTTCTGACAAACATTGTAGTGGAAAAACTGTTCCTAAATAGCTTCAGAAAGGGTCTTTAATTTCTTGTTAGTTATTATGTGGCGTACAGGGTGCTACAACATAAACCAGTCATGCCGACTGGACCGAGTATTTGCGTTGCGTTGAGTAGCGGCAGCATGACCGTGTAGAGCAGAGTTCAGTGGAGATAAGCTTGTGTTTTGGCATCAGCTGTTTCACATTTGGGCAGCTGGACAGCATAGACATTAAACCACTGACACCATTATTACTCTGACAATTATACTCCTGTAAAAGCCATCCTTTACCTCAGTCCTCCACAGCACCCCAACCTCCTCTGTATTTACTGGTATTTCATACAGTGGATTTAATGTTTGTGTACGTGTTATTAAAGGGGGTTAGCTTTGTCAGCACAACCTCAGGTGCTGCTTGGATTCTTTGCTGCCTTCCTCAAAGTCTTTTCTCCCCGATAAACATTTTTGATAACAGCCACAAAAATATTTTTTATTTTATGAATCTACAAATCTAAGAAATTTTTTTTTTAGAGTTAGCAATGACGTACATAATTAGTCTTTGCATCAGCCTCCACTTATGGGTGCCCAGAGGAGCAGCTATAGTTGTTAACAATTAGATTCACAAACAAATTTATTAAATGTGTAGTGCTCTGAAGTGCTAAGTTTTCTCATATTATAGTGAGTTTAGCATTTGGGGATTTGGGTCTAATTGTCAAACAAAATAAGAAGGTTGCTTTGATCAAACAGTTAATTAAGAAAGTAATCGTCACTTCACTTCGTCAGGAAGAACTGGGTGATATGGACGGCTTGTAGTGAATCGCTGTGCTGGGTTAGAGTTCTCTGGCTGGCCGGGGCCTTTCTGTGTGGAGTTTGCGTGTTCTCTGTTTCCTCCCAAGACTCCAACTTCCTCCCACAGTCCAAAGAAAGGCATGTTAGGTTAACTGCTGATTCTAAATTAGCTGCAGGTTTGAATGGTTGTCTGTCTCTCTGTGTTAGCCCTGTGATAGACTGGTGACCTGTCCAGGGTGTACCGTGCATCTTGCCCTATGACAGCTGGGACAGGGTCCAGCCCACCGTGACCCTGAATCAGGTGAATGGAAGAAATGAATGATAGTAATTTTTTAAAGTGAAATATTAAATAATATGTTTATAGAATTTGCCTCTTAATTTACCAAGTACTTTTCAGCAGGTAACTGAGAGATATAAACTGTTGGGTCATCAGTTTCTGTCTCATCCTGTCGATGACATCCAATTCTGCAGCCAGTATTGGATGTCCTTTTTCTGCGCTCCAGCCTGAGTGAAGTGGAATCAGCACGTGAACCACTTCCCCACTTGCTGCCGGTTTTGGTTTGAGTGCCTCTCCAACAATAAAGACTACCAACGTCAAATGCTATCAAAGATGAGTTGGAGTTGGAGTCTGTCCAATCGTAGGATGAGGTCCTCCCTAGAGAAGAAGCTGAATGATTTCTAGGAACGCCATAATAGCAATCTGGCCGGATGAGAAGGGTTGGGGCTCGTTGCCGAGCAGTGACTACACTTTGAAAAAGAAGAAAAAGAGATTGCCTACTAGAAAACCTGATTGTGGATGATGAGTTGAATCTCGGGTTTCTAATATAGAATTTCAAGACAACTTGCAGCCATTGGGGGAAAAAAAGTAGACTCTGTGTAGACAAAGTGCTTTTACACTGTATTGCATGTCAAATGAAATGGAAATAAGTATGGCAGCTTCACGCTGTCACGTTGATTCATCTTCATCAACAGCACTAAGGTGGTTTCACTTTTTAAGCAGCGTTTCCGGAGCATCTTAAAGGGACTCGCAGCACCGACACCTGACTGAAATATGACGTCCTGTGACCTGTGATGTCTATGCAAGTGATGATTTTAATAAACTGTTTCATAACCCACAAGGTCTGTTAAACACCCACAGCTTAAATAAGTGGTTCTTTTGGCTTGTGCTGCTTTAACAGTGTACTGGTGCAGATGTGATGCAGTTAAATCCTCCATCCAGTAAAGTTAAATGAGGTAGCAGGTGATTAAACGGGTCCAACTTCATTGGCCTGTTGAGCTTATTGTAGGATAATGAAGATGGGCCGTGTATTTAGAAAACATAGCACACGTCTGTTCATTCGAACACAAGAAAGGGGCGACTTTCAGAGTTTATCTTGGTGAATATGACCCAATTTTTTTTCCATGTAGCTATAAAGTTTGTATTTACCTAAAAACTTGCAGTAAGCAAAGGTTAAAATTGCAAACTGTTTAATTAAGTCAGATCTTTCTTTATTTTTCTTTATTTTTTTGTTTAATTAATTGCTGGTTATAGACCTGGTTTTCCATAAGCCATTGTTTGATATGTGCCATTAGTAAGCTATTCCAATATTTACTTCCTTTACTCACAGCACAGTTTATCCAGAGTCCCCTCTAATGCCCTGCCCTGCAGCCAATGCCACTGTCAGTCTGTTGTTTCATGACCAGCTTATATAAGCTCCCTCCATACTTGAAGTCCTACAAAGACCCTTTACAAACCAATTTTATTCCCTCGTCTTCCTGTTTTCGCTTCTTCTCCCTGTCCCTATAATTATGGCCATCATCTGGTGAAATCAGGTGAGTAAGGCAGGAACAGGATGCATCACACCTCTACACCATCTTTGTGACAAACTGCTTAAAGGAAAGCAAAGCTCTTCTTTGGATGTTGGCTGCCTTTTGTTCTGTTCTCAGTAAAGATGATCTCACACTGCTTCAGTAATGTTGAGGTCTGGACTCTGAGGAGGCCAATCCATGACTGACAGTGTTCCATTGTGTGTTTTTACTGCACTGACAGCGTGTTTGGGATCACTGCCATGCTGAAAAACGAAGCTGCTGCTAATCAGATTTTGTCCACATGGTATTGCATGGTGGATCAAAATATGATGGTACTTTTCTTTGTTCATAATTCCATCAATTTTGACAAGATCTCCAACACCACTGTCTGAAATGCTGCCCTGAACCATGACAGAGCCTCCACCGTGTTTTACAGATGGCTGTAGACACTCTCTGTTGCTCCTCTCTCCTGACCTCCTGATGATGATTTGAGCTGAAAGTTTTCGAGTTTGGATTCATCACTCCATCTGACCTATTGCCACAGATTTTCAGTCCAATAATTTTGCATATTTGGCCTTTTCTCCCTGTTTCAATTCAAACAGCCGCCCTTCCACTGAGAGCATTTCTCATGGGGCTTCAGTGAACAGTAGATGGATCAACTGAAGGGCCAGATCCATCTCTCGGGTCCTGTGTCAGGACTTTGCTGGATTCTTTTTTCCTATTTATTAAGTTTTTAGGCCTGACACTTCTTCACCTTGTTGGTGCAAAAATATTTTATGACTGTCAAACTGTATTTTCTTTGGTATTTTAGCTTCAACAATAGAAATGGGAACAGATTATGTGTTTTAGTGACAGACTGACAGTAACAAAGTGCCTAAAGATACAATTTAAAATTGTTTTTTTGCTAAGTTGATCAGGTGTTTAGTTTCAATGGTCAGTGTTAAGTGGCTTAATAAACAAAAAACATTCATCTGAAAATGGTCAGGTACAAGGACTGGACTGAACATGAGTGAAAAAGCAGCCAATGTCCAAAAAAAACTTTGGAAGACCTTCAGAAAGCCCGGAGAACTGTTGCTCAAGACAACTTAAAAACTTAAAAACATGAAACGTCTGGCTCCTTGGAAGCAAAATACGAAGAAATGAGGGGTGGATCAAGACTTCTGCACAGTACTGTAGCTCTACATTAGAAATTTCCACTGGTCTCAGTCCCTCAGATGCTCATAAACAAGTTAAGCAATGATGACATGTCATTTTTGTGTGTCTCCTTCCTTTAATTTGTCATCTTTTAACTGATATTAGGCAATCACATTGGAGGTTCTGGTCATTTAAGAGCTGTAGTGACTTCAGTACACTTGTCTCTTCCTGCTCTTCTCTGCACTGTCCTCACAGCACACCTGCTTTGTCATCCCAATCTCTCTCGCATACACACACACACACACACAGTTTTAGCCCTGCCCCCTCTCTCCAGTGATTAGTTGGATTTGCCTTCATACGAGTAACTAAACCGGATTAGTCCATGTGAGCTGAGTTGGGCCTTCCTCATCCCACCTGCGTAGCTGGCAGATCCTCCTCACTACCAAACAAAGTGGTTGTTTTAATTTGTCGTACTTTTGCCATTCACTTTTATTGTTATGTCCTCTGAGTGCTGGAAGATGATGGATTTTTCTTTTTAAGGCGAAAGCTGAAAGATTTTTCGATGCTTTACAAGAAAATCAAATTTTTATAAATTAAAAACAAAAACATAAAAGATACCTAAAATGTAGCCATTGAAACATTTATAAAGAACGTGAGCGGTTAGTCTTTGACTGCTTTCGTATCAAACCACCATCGCTGTTCAAACGCTTTGTACGTGCAGCAGTGAGTGAATGCATCTGTGTTCGTGCAGTTTCTGTATTTAGAGCCGCGGCGTGTTCAGTCTGGTCCCGGTTCATACTGATACTTTTAGGTCAGGTCAGCCTGTTCACAAGTTCTTTCCTTTTCATGTTTGTTTATGTGGCCTCTGTGAGACGATGAGAAAGTCTTTCTCTTTTTCTTTTGCGTGACCCATCCAGTCCCCTCCTCTTCTCCCTCCTCTGCTTCAGCTGTTGAACAGTTTTTCAACACTCGGTCTCTGAGAGATGACATGACAGTTGTCACATGACCAACAATGACACATTAACCAGGCCTGTGTGCATAGATATATATTTTGGAGAAGTACAGTGGGACTGTTTGTAGAGCTTCTTCTTCTTCATTGCTGATAAATATTGAGATAATTATTTACCAAGTATTAATCAGCTGTTTTCACAGAAAAAAAAAATTTAATTTGTGGGTCTGTGTCTCTATGTTGTGACAGTTTTTACTGTCATTTACAGCAAAGAATATTTCAGTATGCTAGAAATAGACCAACAAGGGACAAAGTGCTCCTTCTTAATAAGCGAGGTTATTCTTTAAAAACATAAAATGGACCTACCCATCAACATCTAAAGAGGGACACACTGAACTAGATACCGTTATCAGGTGCCTTTATATGTGCCACTGATACTGGAAGGTTCCTCAAATCTGTCCTGCCCCAGCATTAACTGGGTGAATGGCTAAAACAAGCTCAGGACTGTGTATTTTGGTGTAACTGGGTCACATGGCGATGTATGTGTTGAACTGTGAACCTGACCCAGTCTGAACTGGTGATTTCTGCCGTATCTGCAGTGAATGTGCACGAATGAAGACATCTGAAGTAAAATGACGGAAAAAACGTTTAGTTTCATTTTTTTTTCTTGCTAACCTTCCTCCAGCGTTTAGGACTTTCACTGAGAACTTCACCAGCTCTTCTAGAAAGTGTGGCAGCATCGCGTGCTCGGTTTTATTTCTCTGTTTTGTAAAGATTTCTGTTCACGTTCATCACCTGAGTTGATCCCAAATTCTTTTTAATATTACAGCAAAATCACAGAGCGGGTACTTTGTTGGAGATCAGCAGTATAATTTCATTATCAGTTCACAGTGCAGTCAAACAATTCATCTTGTTTTCATGAAGGCACTGCTCATTATGCCATCATTATACCTCTGCAGGACAGTGGGTGGGGCCTACCTGTGTCTGGGCATTGGCAAGAGGATCTCTAATGGAAAACTCTCTATATGAAAGAACTTTAATTATTCCACACTTTTCCAACTTTTCTAGCTACTCTGACTCTGCTGCAGGTGCTGTATCTCCCTTTGTTTGCTCTACGGCAGTTTGCTTCCATCACTTTTGCTTCTTTTTTCACTTCTCTCTGATTTTTGGTGTCTTCTCATGTTGTCTGTGGTGCAAGTGGCTTGATAGATGTTTAACTTAATGTTAACATACCTTAGCACAGCTGTAATTTTGGCATTATTGGGAGGGATAGTAAAAGTGTTTTGGCCATTACATCAAGAAAATAAAGGAACATAAAAAGTTTAATGTGACTCAAATAGTAGGTAATATTTTAACAAATATTTACTTTAGACAAATTATTTCAGTAGATTATTTGAAATTCAGAGAGCCACCTCAGGCTCAACTTCTGTTTTTTTCTCTATAATGTCAGGGAGCAAATATAGTTAATGTGATTATGTATAAGCACAGAAGCCCCACCCACCTGTGGTCAAGTCTAATGTTTGTGAGTGGTAGCCAATCAGAGGAAAGCTGGCTTGAGGAAAGGCAAAAAATGGCTTGTTATTGCTTGGATTTGAACCAAGGCCCAGTATGGGTTCAATGAGCTTTACTTCACACAAAGCTACTCTACTAGAACCCAAGAATAAAAATATGGAGAAAAAATGAGCTTGATGATCCCCTTTAAACATATGATTCCCAAAGTGGGGGGCTGCAGCCCCTGGTGGGTTGTGAAGGTGCAGCAAGTGGACTGTGAAGCCTTATTATTATAATTTTTTTTAGCATAAAATATATATGATCATATGGTTGCTTTTAAAAGTCATCATAACTGACACAGAAGAAATGTTTAATAAGATAGTTAGATTGCTTTCTTTGCACTGAATGTGACTGCATACAATTTCATTGTAGTTTTTACACGATGGCAATAAAGATTCTGATTCTTTTCTTATCTCACGGCATCAGCCACGAGCACGAATAAGATGCAGCTTATAAACAATTATTATCGGACACTGAATGCTTGGGTCAGCACATTTGTTCTCTTGTTAAGGACATGAAGTGAGAAGCCACTGCAGGATTTTGTAAAAACCAGCTGACGTTTAATTTTGAGAAGTGGTTTGCAGATGGGTTTCCTGTTTTTAGCAGCAGAGCGGACACTTAACGGTTAAACTTTTCCCAATAGCCTTCTTTAGTGTGCACCAGAATTCAGCTTTGACTGCAGTGACCACTTCACTTCACGCTTTGAATTCACTTTAATTTGATCAGTCACACAAACACAAAGACACACACACGCACGTGTGCACACACTGAAAGCTTGGGACATGTTCTGTCTGGAGGTGTTCACAACCCAGAAGAAGTGCTGACAGTGATAAACTGAAGTCTGCTGGCAGCTTCAGTCGTTTCTGGGAGCAAGCTAACCTCAGATGGCTCAGTGTGTGTGTCTGTGTGTGTGTGTGTGTGTGTGTGTGTGTGTGTGTGTGTGTGTGTGTGTGTGTGTGTGTGTTTGTGTGTAAGGCAAAGTGAGATCACACCCTAACGAAAGGACACTGAAGCACACACAGTCTCACACAACAGAAATGTCTTGCTTTGAGCCTCATTGTCCTTGTGGGAGTTGATTAGGAGGCTCAAAGGTAACTATTAGCACTAGGTTAGCAAAAGGATGAGGACAACACCAGCTGTGGCACAACAGGCTACATTATAGGCATGTGCAGCATACACACACACACACAAACACACAAATGCAGATCTGGTAATAACAATCCCACTCCTTGCAGCACAAATATCGAATGTTATTAATTAAAAATATGTGGTCGCTGGGAGTGTTTCTGTTAGTCTGCTTGTTTCGTGTGTGTTCAGGTGTTGTGTGGTATTAAATGGAGCCATGTATGCAGAGTTGATGTGGTTAGAAAACCTCAGCGTTCAGGCTGACAGAGTAGCAAAGGCATCACAGTGTCACGGCGAATAACATCAGCTCTGTCAGGCACACTCACCACATGCATTAATGCAGCTGACAGCATGCTGCGACTTGGGGGTATGGTTCTTCTTTGGGGGATGCTTCATACATAAACATGAAGATTCACACATGGGGTGCATTGTGAATAATCCTCCATTTGGGATTAATGTAGAAATAAACAGACTCTCAGGCTCCAGCTTGGCAAATTTTTCTGCTCCAGACCAACATGTTAAATCGGGTACATTTGACACAAACTAACACTGGTGACCTGCTATGAGGCTGCTAGTGAATATGTACATTATTTACAATGAAACTACTATTCATTCATTTTTCTGATCATTGTTTGAGTTTTTACCAAGCAAACTAATTAGCAGAAGATGCTTATTTCCACGTCTATCCTTTTATGTGTTACCTGTTAAATGTCCATTCAAAAATTACTTTCTTTTCTTTTAAAAATAAATAAATAAATAGCACTACAGTACAGTGCAAAATTCTTGAGCCACCCCTCATTTCTTAATATTTTTGCTAAGAAGGTGCAACAATTGATTGAAACATGTGCAAACATGCATGTAAATACAGGATATAAGGCAAACCAGAGTAATAATCAGATCAAACAATGTGAACAATACAGCTGACATATGTTTACCACAGTGTAGTACTACTGTAAGTATTATCACAGATTAATCACGAGCTGTTACCAGGTTTAATTAACCTCTTATTTTTTATTTATTCTATTTATAAATAAATACTTTTATATAAACATGTAAATTTTCTATTACTGTGGCCCACCTGCAGTACCTTTGCAGTCCACCAGGGGACCCAAGCCCATACTTTGGGAATAACTTAAATATTATATGAATATAAAATGATCAAATATAAAATCACAGACGCCGGCCGGTTTGGTATTGGATCAGCTCTTGTGGCTGTCATCTGTTGTCTCTCAAAAGTGGAGCTAAAAATGAGGGGTAACTCAAGACTTTTGCACAGTGCTATATTTTTTTTTACACACTTTAAGCCATTAAATGCTCCACCATTTTTTAGTGTCTAAGACCTGAAATATGTTCAAACTGAAAATAATAACAACAACTGATTTTCAGGTATGTTTTTGCTCATTCAAAAGGCATGCCAGAAGTATTACCCAAGAAGCAGCGTTGTTCAGAATACCCGCCCATAAGACAATGCACCCACTTACCTGCCACACACTTACCTGCCACAGGTGTAACACTTGTGTTTAATGAAATATTTTTGGTATCTTTTGTTGGCTCTGGACACGACTCTGGTTTCCGCTGACATTGTGCCGGTCCTGTTGCTGGTGTGAAGCCTGTTCAGACTTTGTGCTATGCATGTTATCTGCACTTGCAAATCATTAGTAAATCTGACAGCCTTTCCCACAGCCACTGACATAAGACTAAGCATGGAACAGGTTCTACATTAGGCAGAAGTACCATCTTGGTGGCAAAGAGGTGCACCTCGTGTCTATCTGCTCTTTGTGATGGAGAAGTACTGTCCTGCAGCTACCTCAAGCAAGGAAAAACTGAGTTATAAACCAGAACTCCACCTTGTTTCTGCAGCTTCCAGCAGGTATTTAGCAGTGATGGTTGGGCCACATTGTTGAAAAATCTGTCCTGATTTACATCTGCTATTGTGTTCAAGTCATATTGCTTAAACTTTGAGTGGAAGCACACTGGCTTCAGATGTGTTATTTGGAGTTGGCAATATCAGGCATTTCTAGCTGTCAGTGTGTTATAAAGAACAGCTGGCGGGCTGATTGGTCGCTGCCTCTTCAGCGATTAATCATCCCCGAGGCACCAGTGTCTCCGCTGTTTCACTCCAGATTTGAGCAGGCAGATGTGGCTGGCTTATCATCAGCTGACGCAGCAGATGAGCCGTGTTTGTGTATGAAAAGAGCATGTCCACCAAGAGGAACTGCAGAACATACAACTGTCAATCTGTTAACAACAAAAGAGACAGAGACACAAACGCTGTGCTAACAGATGAACATGATGTGACATCTCTTTAAACTTGCACTGTAATTCTCAGTTTCTCTTCTGGCTGCTCAGAGCTGCAGTGATCCATCAAAAAGAAGAAGAAGTATGAAGCAACAGAGCGTGTGTCTCATCCGCTCAGTGGAGACGATGGATAGATGTTACAGTTTTGCCTACCCGTGGTATCGGATCAGGCAGGAAACAGGAAGTGTCTGCTCTGCTGGGGAGCTCTAATAAGCAGTGACACTGCCTGGTAAGGGCAGGAAGGATTAGGGGAATAAAAATAACTCACTTCTCTTTCTTACTGGATGCTTGTGGGTGTGTGCCTGCTATTGTACGTGTGAGGAAGTGCGAGGAAGTTTTTCCTTAGGATTTGTGCCAAAAATGCAAGATAGGAGATTTTTGAGACATTAGTGAGTTGCTCTGAAGTAAAAACTGAGTTCTTGTGAGTGTTCCCTCTCAGTTCTGTGTTCATGGAAAACTGGACCTAATAAAGCACTTGAGATTACACCTGCCTGACAGTATAGATGAGAAAGTAGAGTGCAAAAGCAACAGCTAACACTAGCAAGCTTAGTTAGCAAGGTGCATCCGTAAACTATATGGTTGCATCCCACAGACAGATACGAGCTAGTTAGTACTAAATAACGGAAAAAAGAAATACAAGAATTTCAGTCACAAGAAAACTGAAGCACAAACTAAAATGCTCCAAACAGTCACAAACAGTGGAGGTGATGCCTAATAAGCACCTACCAGTTACAGTCACCTGTGTTAGTATACCTATCAGTCAAACTGGCTGTGTTCCTTACTGCCTGACTTCAATCCTAAGTACTACAGTGGAACCAAAGCTGTTTTTGTACCAGGCTGCAAACACGCTTCTCTGCTCTAAAGTTTAACAGTCTGTGGTGATTTGTAGACAGCCTGAAGTTGACATTTGAGGAACAGCAAACTGTTTGTTTTTTTTTTGCACTTCCACACAGACTTTGTTTTTTTCTGCCTTAAAGGTTTCCCTTTTTTTCCCTAAATGATGAGGATTAATATGGCCTGTCCTCTCCTTCCATTGCCACCTGTGTCTTCTTAGTACTTTCTGCTTATTGAGTCTCAAAAAGTATTGATTTTCAATACCCAGCCATATGTCTTTCCTTGACATGCATTTACCAGAGGACAAACTTACCTCAGACTGTATAGTTTGCGTCTAGTCTGTAACTCTTTCGCCTCCTTTCTCCTCTCTCTCAGACTATTTGTGCAGCCCAGAGGAGAACATTTACAACATCGACTTCACCAGGTTTAAGATCAGAGACATGGAGACCGGCACAGTGCTGTTTGAAATCACCAAACCTCCGTCCACAGGTGAGTCATTTGCCTTCTTTGTGGTTTAATTTAATTTATCATTTAAAAAAACTTGTAGCAAATACATTACCACTCAGGAGCACAGAGCATTTATTATTTTTGAGAATTAATTGTAAAGTATGTAAAGACAAATTCCTATCATGCAGTGCTGTCCAGTAGATTTTTAAAGCTACACACACTAAAGTCCAGGGGCTTTTGACTGTAACTTGTGAACTAATTAACTAAATGAAAGTTAATATGAAATTAATGTTTCAGAATATTGTCTTCCGTATTCCAGATCTGTTTATTCAGCAGCTTCCATTTACTGTGCAGGAGCCCACAGGAGAAGCTAAATTATATGTTATAGTTGTTGGCCAATCCATTAAATTGGGAGATTTTAAATTGAGAGCATTAAAGGATGGGTTGATAATGTGTTTATACTGTCTGTAGTTTGAGTAAGGATTTGGCCTATTTACCACTGAAAACAGTGTCAGCCACAACTCCTGGATGCTCCCTTTTAGAGGAACCAAGCTACAAAAGTAGGACTCAAATCAAAGCCGGACAACTGTAATTATAAACTCTGTTATCTTTAGCAGGAAGTTAGGAAAGCAAATCTGTGCTTTTTTTCACCAAATAATTTTTTTTTCCTACTCGGTAGCATACAGTGGAATATAAACCTGTTAGATCAACTGGTCTTCCATGTGTAAAAGTCTTTTCTTCCATTTTAATCTATTCCTTACTCACTGGTCTTCACTTTAGATAAAGCAAGTGAGAAGAGGGATATTGACCCAAACGCCGGTCGGTTCGTCCGTTACCAGTTCACCCCTGCGTTTCTCCGACTGCGGCAAGTTGGAGCCACGTAAGTGAGAATGCGTGTGACTCTTTATTGGCAAGGACACGATAAACCGAAGAACGAACAAACTTTTGCTTTCTGTGTCTTTTTTCTTCCAGTGTTGAGTTCACAGTCGGAGATAGGCCAATAGAGAATTTCAGGATGATTGAGAGGCACTATTTCAGAGAGAAGTTGCTCAAGAGTTTTGACTTTGAGTTTGGCTTTTGCATGCCCAGCAGCAAGAACACCTGTGAACATATCTATGAATTCCCACCTCTGTCTGAAGACACCAGTAAGTCTGTACACACACTAGAATATTGCGTAGAAGTCTAGCAGAACAAACATGCACACATGTATGTAAAAAGTACTCTTTCAGATCTGAGGCTTTTCACATCATCGAATGAGCATCAGGTCCTTAGCGGGGCTTGTAATTAGGTAAAACTCAGATGAACAGCAACACATCTTATATTGTACTATGCCATTATCTAACAACCACTTAGCCGAAATGCAGTTTGTGAAAAACTAAGTGCACCCTTACTGCTTTCATAGGAATTAAGAGGATAAATAGCAGCAAGGTGCTGCTAATCAAATTCACTTGGTTAACTCATCATTTAAAAGTGTGAGGATGTCTATAAAAGCAGAGATTCTGGCAGTTTGCAGGTCTGGAGCATTCAGGTGTGTGTTAACACAATGCGAAGGAGGAAAGACATCAGCAATGATCTTAGAGAAGAAATTGTTGCTGCCCGTCAATCTGGGAAGGATTATAAGGCCATTTTCAACCAATTTGAAGTCCATCATTCCACAGTGAGAAAGATTATTCATAAGTGGGAAACATTCAACACAGATACCAGATGATCACCAGAGTCCCAGAAGTGGGCATTCCAGCAAATTCACCCTGAGGTCAGACTGTGTAATACTCAGAGAAACTGCAAAAAATGTGTCATGTGTCCGACAGTTAAAGCTGGGCAAAAATTGGGTCAATGATCCCAAGCGCAAATAATCAAGGAGTTGCAATGGCTCAGTCAAAGTTCTGACCACAAAATGATTAAAATGCTGTGGTGGGGCCTTACAAGAACTGTGCATGAACAAATACCTGCAAACCTCAATGAACTGAAGCAACATGTTAAAGAAGAGTGGGGCAAAATTCCTCAGCAACAATGTGAGAGACTGATAACGATTAACTTTTAAGTTATTGCTGCTGAAGGTATTTCTACAAGCTACAGAATCATGAGATGTACCTAATTCTTCACACACTACTTCTGCATTTCAGCTTAGTTTTTGTTAAATAAATGACACAGTGCAATATGTCGTGTTGTTTATCTGAGGTTGTCATTATGTCGCAATACATAAAACCTCATAATTGAAATAGCGTGCATTCTCTTTCTGCAGTCTCGTTTCTGTGGGACTAACGCTGTGTCTGTCGTTGTAGTTAAAACTCTTATAACTCTTTCTGCTAGAAGTTGTGTGCATGCTGCAACAACTGCAAATACATGTAACTTTTGTCACAAAGCCACAAAAGTACTTTATCAACAGATGTTTTCTAGGAAAACAGCACTGACTTTGCAACATCATGTTGCTACATAGATAAATGCTACTAAAATACATGTTCCCACCCACGTCGGTCACAGAGAAATGGGAGGCTGCCAGTATGGATACTAACGTCGATATACACTCATGGTAAGATTAGCGGTGCTTAGTTTTTGATGCAAAGCAGGTACTGATTACCATATTTATAATCCTAGTTTAACATGTTAGCACAATAAGGGATCAACAAAGTAATTCAAATTCAAATTCTGCCAAAATTTGTGAAGACTTCATTCAAAACTACAACTGGCAATCTCATGGTGGCTACCTGCATCTCATTAGGTTTACAGATTTTTTTTTTAATGTTAAAACTGTATAATTTAGTTAAATTATATGCAGTTAAATGATATAATAGGCTCTTTGAATTTGTTAACTTTATTTTTCTTTTCTTATTTCCTGCTCAAACTTATCGCGGGACCCCTTTTGGCAGTCCTGACCAGACTAGATTTGGAGCTGGTGCTCTAAAGACAGTAACGTTTTGTGTCTGCTTGCAGTCAGAGAGATGGTCCTGCACCCGTATGAGACGCAGTCGGACAGCTTCTACTTTGTGGACAATAAGTTAGTGATGCACAACAAGGCAGACTACTCGTACAACGGTGGGACATAGAGGTGGCACGCTAACACGACAGACAGGCAGCGTTATGGACTAACCTGAGGGACGATCAAAGTACACCGGTGGGGATAACATCCTGTCGACACTGCAGTCTCCCCCCCCCACTCTCTTTCTTTCTCTTTCTGAGAGGGTGCCGTCAATAAAAGGCCCATACAGATGTGTCATTTACAGTCTGTGTGTGTGTGCAGTGTGAGTGTGTGTGTGTGTGTGAGTACACCTGAGTTTATCAAAGCCTGACAGGACACACACACACATATACACACACATTGATGCACACAGTTCACAACTTGGTGTGTCGTTGCTGTAACAAAGTGTGTTTGTAACATGATAAACCTGCAAGTAAGCAACTTCTTAGGACTCATTAGATGGTTTTTGCCCTCTAGCCACGTCATGAAGTGAAAATGAAAAAAAGGTATCTTTGATTATTGATAGAAATCATTTTTTTCATTTCTGTACCTGTTAGGGATTAGAAACGCGTCTGAAAATGTGCGTTTTCAGGACTTAAAAACAGTTTTTCAGAAATGTGTTCTCAGTGAGTGTATGTGTGTCTTTGTATGTGTGTGTGTGCGTGTGTCTTGCTTTTGGTGTCTTTTGTATGGTTGTCTGTGTGTCTGCGTGTGTCAGTTTGAAGCATGATTACTGGTCTGGTAAAAATATATTAATTTAAATGTCAATTACATGATCATGTGGTTGGCAAGGTTCAAATAGATTTCCAAAACCTGTTAGTGCATTTTCTACACAGTAGGCATTACGTAGTTATTTTATCATTCCCTTCCCTGTCCCTTTGTTCCTTATTTATTTCTCCAGTTGTGTGATCTGTATTAACCGTAGGGCATTTGTGTTTATTGTATCTGCTCAAAGCACAACATTTTTACAACAATCAGGAAACTTATAAAGGTGAGCTGATCTGATATGAAATGTACTTTGTCATCTGTGCACCGACTGTACTTCCTGCCTCATGTTTCTTTAAGTGATAAAGAAAACTTTAGAGAGGTGCAAATTGTGTCCAAGTTTCAAGAGAGAACTGAAGGAAAACTTGGGTTAGTGAATGTTTGTTTTCGATCAGAATTGTTCTGCAAAAAGAAAGAAAGAAAGGATGGATGGAGAATGTAGCATCATTTAAACAAATCACCCTTAAATTCCTTCCCATGTTGATTCTTTTTCCCGCCGTCCCATCATGTCTTGTAAGGTTTGAATATTTTCTCTTCATTTTTTTTCCTTTGGAACTGAGTCTTCTGTCACATTGTTTTCATTCAGAAACATTCCAGCAATTTGGACCCGAGTGTGATCTTTTGTTTTTTGAAGGCATTTATTCACTCGGAATTCCTATAATATGCTCACTGTGCGTTTTTGTCTGTTCCTGCTGAGACGGTGCCAGAGTCGAAAGCATCCAAATAGTTTCCTGCATTTTTTCCTCATCACACACTCTAATTTGATGCACTCAAAATTCAATTTAGTTTATGTTAGTGATCAGTTTAAAGATTCTAAATTAAACTGCAATGCATTCAGACAGATACTGCAGATTATTTGCAAATGCTCTTTGATCAAAGGAAATAACTCGAATGCACTTGCTGAGTGTTCAAATTAACAGGAAAAGTGTGGACACTGGCACTGCTTTGTTGTTTTGGGCCTGCACAAGAGACGAAGTATGAAACGTTATAAAAGTTGTGAAATGAACAGGAGGGGACTCAGATTTGACTTAATCAGAGATTAAGCTGATTAACTTGAATGTTATTTAAAAAAAATGTAATATAGATATGTAGAACAGATTTATATATGACTGTGACTCGTACAAATTATTTTGAACTTGGGAAGTTTTTGATGATACAAATGTTGGTGTGACTGAAAAAAGGAAAATAAAGATTTAAAGGACTTTTTGAAATATCAGAGTGTCTTGGCTGTTATTTGTGTGTGTGTGTGTGTGTGTGTGTGTGTGTTTGTGTCGAATGATTGAAGGTGACACTTTGTTCAAGTGATGCTTTATTTACACAGAATAGAAATGGGTCACATATCATACGTAATGCTGAAAACACACCTTTTACTGCTGGGATGTTCAGCTTCGACATCTTTACTTTATCATATTCTCTTGCATGGAACATGATGAAAACTGACCTCCATTACAGTTACATCCTATTGGCAGTCTCTTATCTCTGTTATCCTTCAACCAACTTTTTTATCTGTAGTCACTATGCACAGTCTTAGTAACACGCTCCTGCCATTTATTTGTGCGCTTTCTGTTTAATATTTTGCGGCGCTAAAAGACAATATTCAGAGTTTTTCAAATATTTGGAGTGAATCTTTCAAAGGGAAAGCTTTTAAAAATCTCAATTGCTTTGACTGATATCCTTGTTTTTGAAGCTAGAGCCAGGAGACAGTTAGCTTAGCTTAAAGACTGGAAACAGAGCTTGTCTCCTTTTGAAATTACAGGGTTAGCCTCCCAGGCCCTGTAAGCTCGCTTATTAACATGTTGCAGTATATGTAGTTTCTTAATTTAAACGAAAAAACTTGCAATGAAATGTCATGTTTATTTCATGGGATGTTTTTTCCAGGGCAGTAAAAAAATTGGTTCAGCCAGGCAATAATTTGTTCAACATTTTACACGTTAGATCAAGTGTAGGCTATTAATTTTCCCAAGGGTCCACATAGGAAACTGGGACTGCTGTGGAGGACCACACCAATAAGCTGAACTCAGTTCTGCTTAATGTTACTTTCATCTCTGTATAAGCTTATTGGTGCAGCCCACAACAACATTTCCAATTTCTCATGTGACCCCTTGGGAAAAATTATTGCCCACCTCTGTTAAAACAGTTAAAACAAAAAAGGTGCAACGTGTAATAATGGAGCTTTTTTTAAAAAATAAAAAAATAATAATTAAAAAATAAGATTTTACAGTTGATGTAAGGGGGATTTTGATATACTGTCTCTAAGTCTTGCTGAATCTTTGTTTTATATTTTGGCCAGAACATATTTGGGGGTTCATCTGGGATTTTCTCAGCAAGAAATAAGAGTACTTTCATTATAAAGTTTTGTTTGTTTGTTTTTTAACTATTATAACCAGAAAACTGGAACATTGGTATTTACAGATTACAAGAACTAAAATTTTTGCATATGAAAAAAGTGTGACAAAAATACTGATAAAAAAAATTAAACATAACACCAAAAAAAAAACTAGGTTCTAACAAAATGACCACAGCAATAAGTTAAATTAACTGATACCATGAATTAAAATTCATTTACATTTTGCATATAAAGGCAACTAAGCTATGAATAATCACAGAGTTCATCATCTATAAATAATAAATAAACTTTTAAGATAACAAATTCAGGGGAATGTGTATGAGGAAATAACCTTGGTTTAAACACGTTCTTTGGTTCTGTCACAAATGACATGAGAAAGTTTGTCTCAGTTGCAGGTAAAAATCTTTCAATGTTCTTTTCTATTACCAAGTTTAAATTGCTATTTAATCTTTAACTTATTTGACATCTTCAGTGAGAATTAAAAAGTCTTCTTTCTTTTTAAGGACAAGAAAAATTTTTTCTTCTTTATCTTCCCACTATGAGTGATGATAACCCTGCAACAACAAACTGTTTTCTACCAAAGTTAGAAAAGTTTTGCTTACTTCACATAATGGATTTCTGAGCTTTTCTCCCTGGTGGGAAGTGGGCTGTAGATCCACTTGGAAAATGTGATATTTTGTTTGTTGTCTACTTGTGCAGCATTAGGATCATATTTGATTTTTACAGGCTTTAAACAAATTCAAGGTGTGACAGTTGGTTGTGTAGTGTTGGCCCAATCAGGAAAGGTGCCCAAGTCAAACATGGCTTTCCCCCAGGTGTTGATGCCTAAATTGATGCACAGGATCCCGATGATGTTCAGCATGAAGCCAGCTTTCACCTGAAGGAACAAACAGTGATACTCTGATCATAATACAGGAGGAGTAGAAAATGTATCTGGTTCATGCCTGTTTACACATGATATTAAAGTATCCCAACCTTTAGCCAGATAACCTAATCTGGATAACGGAAAATGCATGGTAATGTAAAGTGTAAATGCACACAGAACGGATGAGCTAGTGCAATTTTCTTATTTTCTTACTTTCATATTAATCTAATATGAAATTTTATATATGTGTGTATATATATATATATATATATATATATATATATATATATATATATATATATATATATATATAATAAAATTTTATATTAATCTAATTCTTCAAAGTAGGATCAAAGTGTTGAGTTCAAAGTAAGTAGGAATAAATCTAAATTCACTATGAAAGAGTTCATCTGTGCTACACATCAGTAACTGGCATGTTTTGATGATTTGTTGACTGTTTGCAAAGTGAAGATTGCCAGTATAACAACAGCTGTTATTCCTCTTTGATAATGAAATTTAAAAAAAAAAAAGTGGAAGAATTTTGAGCCATGTTTTGAAGCATTCATCCAGTCATGGAGCAGTTATATGTGTTTGCTGCAGACTGAACAACTTTTTGTTGGCGGGCTTATTTGTCTCTTTTTTAGCCAAAGATATAATTGCTACATCCCGACACACACTTTCTTTCTTTTTTCTTTTTTTTTTATGCTGATCCTTTTTTCTGTTTGCTAAATCATTAAAGGTATGTGATGCTGCATAACAGATTAATTTGATAGGAGTGCTGAGACTTCTGAAATTACCTTAGAATCCTCCAGTTTTAAATATTTATTTAGTATTAAAGTAGTCCAGTGACAGTTGTCAGTATTTCAGTAAACAGAAAACAGTAATTGTTCACAGTTAATTTGGCTAACTTTATTTTCTAAGTTATAAACAATATGGTTGAAAAGAGCGCTTATGTTGCTGCCACGGTGTAACTCAGTTTAATGCAGTAAACTAAACTGTCCATCAAAGATACCAATCACATTAAGCTCCTCCAAAACAGTCAAAAGTCAGTTGTGTGTTAAACTACAGGCTCATGCAAACCAGACACTCATGACTTCTTTGTGCGCATGGCTGCTGAGTTCTACGTGCGCAGGTTGTTGAATCTAAACCCAAAATTAAATTATTCCTTTTTTCTCACACGTGATTTGAAACGGTGTAACACAGTAACCTCAGACTGACCAATCACATTAGGCCATCAAAAACCAGTTGCTTCGAGTGCGCAGGATCCAGCTCAGAGCGCAGCGAGTTTTTCACAAGAACGTGAAACTGCAGCAGTAATCGGAAACCACTTGCATGAGTGATAGCTTCTTTGTGTGCATGGCTTCTGAGTTTTGAGTTCTACATATGCGGGTTGTTGAATTTACATGCGAGGAATGAATACCTGCACTTGCAAAATTAAATTATTTGCTCGGATTATGTTTTTTCCTCTTTTTCCTTGACTTCTGGCATAAATATGACAGCATCATATGTATGTGAATCTTACCATGTCTATGACTTTGAGGTTTCCATAGGAGAAGGCAATGGCATTGGGTGGTGTGGCCACAGGTAGCATGAAGGCCAGAGAGGAAGCAATGGTGCAGGGCAGCATCACGTAGAGTGGGTGGATCTTAATATTTTGGGCCTAAAAGAACACAAAACACAGCACAGTTAGAATTCTGGAGAATATCTGTGTGCATATGTGGACCGATGAGCTCAGTTTACCATTGAGGCCAATATGGGCAGGAACAGGGTGGTGGTGGCTGTGTTACTGGAGCACTCGGTGAATGTGGCAATAAGTAGAGAGAGCACCAGTGAGATGGCAAAGGGGGGAATATTCTGAAGAGGTGACAAGTTTTTCCCCAACCATTCAGATAGATGTGATGCCTGCAAAGATAATAACAAAAATACATAAACAAATGTTTATTATTTGAGAAAAGCTACCAGTGCGGATCAGGATATGGCTGCTTTTAGTCTCCCAATTTGGCCTAGACAAAAATCTCTCCTCTACTTGATTGGATTGATTCGGATGATCTGCTAGCTTCAAACCATCTCAACTGGCTCCTTTCAATGTGGAGTAGTGGCTCTACTCTGAGCCCCTCCTAGAAGGCCACACTCCTCACCCTATCACTAAGGGAGAGACCAGCCACCCTTTGGAGGAAGCTCACTTCTGCCACTTGTATCAGTGTTCTAGTACTTTTGGTCACTTACCAGAGTTCGTGACTACAGGTGAGGGTAGGTACATAGACTGACCGTTAAATCAACACCTTTGTTTTTACGGTCAGCTCTCTCTTTACCACAATGGACTGGTGCAGCGTCTTCATCACTGCAGCCACAGCCACAATTCATCTGTCAATCTCCTGGTCCCTTCTCCCCTCACTCGTGAACAAGACTCTGAGATAATTAAACTCCTCCACTTGGGGCAGCAACTAGTCCCTGACCTGGAGTTGGCGCACCGTGGCTTCAGACTTAGAGGTGTTGATTGTCATACCTGCCATTTCACACTTGGCTGTGAACAACTCCATCTGGAGGCCACCATCTAATAAAGCCAACAGGACAACATCATCTGTAAGAGGCAAAGATGAGATTCTGAGGCCAGCAAGGAGGAAGCCTTGCACCACTTAGCTACACCTCAAATCAGTGGCAAAGGGCAGCCTGGGCAGAGTTTAAGACCTGCCGGGAACGAGTCCGACTTATTACTGGCAATGCGGACCAAGCTCTTGCTGCAATTATACAGGAACTGAATGGCCAGTAACAATGGGCCAGACACCCCATAGTCTTTCAGCACCCGCCACAAGGTGGGTCCACAAAGCATATGTAGACTTGATGGGTAAACACCCCACGTACACTCAAATATCCTTGAGAGGATAAAGAGCTGGTCCAGCGTTCCAGGACCAGGACAAATACAGCATTGATCCTCTTGAATCCAAGGTTGACTAATGGACAAACTCTCCATTCCAGCACCCTGGCATAGATCTTCCTGGGGAGGCTGAGGAATGTTGGAGTACGCCCTTCAGCCCCCCTTTTTAAAGATTTGAACCACCACCCCAGTCTGCCAGTCCAGAGGCACCGCCCCAGATCTCCATGCTATGTTGCAAAGGCATGTCAACAAAAACAGCCATACAACATCCAGAAACTTCATGAACTCAGGGCAAAATTTCATCCACCCCAGGGGCCCTACCACCAAAGAGTTGTGTAACTACCTCAGTGACCTCACCCTAGTGATGGCAGAGTCACCTTTGTCTCCAAGACTCTGCTTCCTCTACAGAAGGCGTGTAAGTGAAATTAAAGAGGTTCTCGAGGTCCCGCCACCTGACTGTATCCTCAGTTGAAGTCAGCAGCACCCCACCCACACTATACTGTGGTTTGCACAGAAGTCCAATAACAGAACATCACTCAGGTTCAAATCGGGCAGGCTGTTCCTCCCAGTCACACTCCTCCAGGTCTCACTGTCATTGCCCATGTCTGTGCCGAGGTCTCCCAGTAGGACAATGGAGTTATCCCTCAAGCATCTGCCCAGCAACTCCAAGAAGGCTGGGTACTCTGAACTGTCATTTGTCTCATAAGTGCAAACAACAGTTTGTGGAAAAAGGCACTGGAAAATGACCCTCTTATCCACTGCTGAAAACTCCAACATACAGGGAGTAAGTTGAGGGGCAGTGGCGCAGTGGGTAGGTTCGAGTCCCTGTCTGAGCGTGTGCTGTCATTGTGTCCCTGGGCAAGACACTTAACCCACAGTGTGGTTGGTGGTGGTTGGAGGGGCCATAGGCGCAAATTGGCAGCCTCTTCTGTCATACTGCCCCAGGGCAGCTGTGGCTACATTAGTTGTTTACCACCACCAAGTATGATTGAGGTGTGAATGAATGGTGCACAGAATTGTAAAGCACTTTGACGACCGTGAAAAGCGCTATATAAGTCTAAGGCATTATTATTATTATTACCACAAGGTAAGGTGACAAGAGCCTAGTATTTATTTTCAAAAGTATTTAAATATCCAATGATCACACTGGCATTCATCGCCAAAATCGTTTTAGGTCAGTGTATACGGAAGCATGAAATTTTAAAAGGTGAAGACATGGGGTTCATGGATGTTTACCTCACTCCCAGCAGCAAGAGCGAAGCCTCCTCCCAGCAGTAGGACTATATTCCATGGCATTCGTTCATGGACCACCTGCCAAGTCAGTAGAGCCGGTGGAGCCTTTATCCTTTTACCTGTGGGACCCAGATGAAATTTGAACATTAAAGAGTAATCAGTTTGAAAGTGCAGTGTGAATTCTATTAAGCAATCTCTAACCAGTGCTCCAGCGAGGTTAAATTTAGTTCACATGATCACTATCAGAGGCAGTGTCTTTTACTGAGATTAAAATGAATACTTTACCTTCATCAGTGTATCCGTAATTCCCAAATGGCAGCTGAGAGGGGATGACAAAGAAGAGCATTGACATTAAGATGGCAACCGTTCCATCTGTCACAAACCTGAGAGACACAAAAAAACATAACTTTACATTACTGTGGTTTAAACATGATGAGGTGAAAATATGTAATATCATATTTACAGTCAAAAAATTGGGTGAATAGACCAGAACATCTAAACATCCATCAAGCCATCTTATCCTTTTAATAGTGTTAAAGACTAAATAAAAGGATAGTCAGCTGCAGATTTATTGCTCTTGCAAACATTTTCTGAAACTTCACCAAGCAACAACCTCCAGGGCTGAGAGGTGCCAAAACTGTGTTACATTTACAATGAACATAATGTAAGTATGACATTATAAATTGTTATGACGCATATGATGCATATGATTCTGACCACCTTTCTAAAATTGTGTTGGTCCCACTTTTGCTGCCAAAATAGCCCTGACCCGCCGAGACATGGACTCCACTAGACCCCTGAAGGTGTGCTGTAGTATTTGGCACTAAGATGTGGCCATAAGATGCTTTAAATCCTGTAAGTTGCGCAGTGGGGCCTCCATGGGGCCTCAGGCTTGTTTGTCCAGTACATTCCACAGATGCTCTAATTAGATTGAGATCTGGGGAATTTGAAGGCCATGTCAACACCTCACCTGAAGCATTTTTGTTTTGTGGATGCTGAAAGAGGCCTCAGCAATCAGGGAATATAATTTCCATGAAAGGGTGTACATGGTCTGCAACTATGCATAAGGATGTGGTAGGAGTCAAAGTAACATCCACATAGATGGCAGGACCCAAGGTTTCCGAGCAGAGCATTGCCCACAGCATCACACTGCCTCCACTGGCTTGCCCTCTTCCCATAGTGCATCCTGGTGCCAGGTGTTCCCTAGGTAAGCGACACACATGCATCTGTCCAGATGATGTAAATGAAAATGTGAATCATCAGATCAGACCACCTTCTTCCGTTGCTCCGTGGTCCGGTACTAATGGTCACAGGCCCATTGTTGGTGCTTTCAGCAGTAGACAACAAACTGTGATGCACTTTGTATTCTGACACCAGCATTACCTTTTTGGCAATTTGAGCTACAGTAGTTTGTTTGTTGGATCAGGCCAGCTTTCATTCCCTACCTGCATCAGTGTGAGCCTTTGATGCCCATAACCCTGACGTTGGTTCACCACTGTTCCTTCCTATATATATATATATATATATATATATTATATAGTGTGTATATATATATATAGTGTGTATATATATATATATAGTGTGTATATATATACATACACTGCTCAGAAAAATAAAGGGAACACTCAAATAACACATCCCAGATCTTTGAATACTTTGTTCTGTACAAAGTTGAATGTACTGACATCAAAATCACACAAAAATCATCAATGGAAATCAAATTTATTAACCAATGGAGGCCTGGATTTGGAGTCACACAAAATTAAAGTGGAAAAACACACTACAGGCTGATCCAACTTTGATGTAATGTCCTTAAAACAAGCCAAAATGAGGCTCAGTATTGTGTGTGGCCTCCACGTGCCTATATGACCTCCCTACAACACCTGGGCATGCTCCTGATGAGGTGGCGGATGGTCTCCTGAGGGATCTCCTCCCAGACCTGGACTAAAGCATCCGCAAACTCCTGGACAGTCTGTGGTGCAACGTGACGTTGGTGGATGGAGCGAGACATGATGTCCCAGATGTGCTCAACTGGATTCAGGTCTGGGGAATGGGCGGGCCAGTCCATAGCTTCAATGCCTTCATCTTGCAGGAACTGCTGACACACTCCAGCCACATGAGGTCTAGCATTGTCCTGCATTAGGAGGAACCCAGGGCCAACCGCACCAGCATATGGTCTCACAAGGTCTGAGGATCTCATCTCAGTACCTAATGGCAGTCATGCTACCTCTGGCGAGCGCATGGAGGGCTGTGCGGCCCTCCAAAGAAATGCCACCCCACACCATTACTGACCCACTGCCAAACCGATCATGCTGAAGGATGTTGCAGGCAGCAGATCGTTCTCCATGGCGTCTCCAGACTCTGTCACGTCTGTCACATGTACTCAGTGTGAACCTGCTTTCATCTGTGAAGAGCACAGGGCGCCAGTGGCGAATTTGCCAATCCTGGTGTTCTCTGGCAAATGCCAAGCATCCTGCACGGTGTTGGGCTGTGAGCACAACCCCCATCTGTGGATGTCAGGCCCTCATACCATCGGTAGTCGGTTTCTAAGCATTTGTGCAGACACATGCACATTTGTGGCCTGCTGGAGGTCATTTTGCAGGGCTCTGGCAGTGCTCCTCCTGTTCCTCCTTGCACAAAGGTGGAGGTAGCGGTCCTGCTGCTGGGTTGTTGCCCTCCTACGGCCTCCTCCACGTCTCCTGGTGTACTGGCCTGTCTCCTGGTAGCGCCTCCAGCCTCTGGACATTACGCTGACAGGCACAGCAAACCTTCTTGCCACAGCTCGCATTGATGTGCCATCCTGGATGAGCTGCACTACCTGAGCCACTTGTGTGGGTTGTAGAGTCCGTCTCATGCTACCACGAGTGTGAAAGCACCACCAACATTCAAATGTGACCAAAACATCAGCCAGAAAGCATAGGTACTGAGAAGTGGTCTGTGGTCCCCACCTGCAGAACCACTCCTTTATTGAGTGTGTCTTGCTAATTACTAATAATTTCCACCTGTTGTCTATTCAATTTGCACAACAGCATGTGAAACTGATTGTCAATCAGTGTTGCTTCCTAAGTGGACAGTTTGATTTCACAGAAGTTTGATTTACTTGGAGTTATATTGTGTTGCTTAAGTGTTCCCTTTATTTTTTTGAGCAGTGTATAAAGAGAGAGAGAGAGCTGCAAAAGACTCACGCAGCATCCTTGTTGAACAGCACCGTGGCCCAGCCAGGTATGAAGCCTGGCTCCCTGGTAAACCACAGAAGCACAAGCAGGACAAAGATGATGAGCACTGCCACTTCCGCAAATCTCATGTTCCCCAGCTTCCTGTACTCCTCCTTCATCACTGCGTATGCCTCCCTGTCTCTGTCATTTTTCTCACCACAGCCAAATGCCTTCTTCAGGCTGAGGAGAAAAGCACAAGGATGCTGTTGATTTCTTAATATTGAAAAGTTAGTTTTATTACAGTGCAGAGGATAGTCCACAGAGTTCATTGTGGACAGTTCAGTGTAATTTTCTAACTGAGAGAGAAAATTCCTTGTGAGTCAAAACAATATTTGGGTTTGTTTGTTGTTCTTTGTGGCTGACTGTATTTACTTGAAGCCCAGGAACATAAACTGAAGCCAGAACCAGGTGAGCACTAGCATGAGCAGCATGTTTGGAAACGCAAAGCCAAACCAGCTGGCAAAGTTGATCACATCAGGATTCTCAGGGAAGAGCCTTTAGAGAAAGAAAGAAATAAAGAAAGATGAAGGGATGACAGGAGGAGAAGACACAAAAATTACAATTAGCAGTGATATTCCTTAAACAATGTTCCTCTTTGCATGTCGAGTTATTTATTGATGCATTACCTGTCCATTTGGCCCTTGAGGATAAGATTAGGGGTGGTCCCAGTGAGTGTGGCTGTGCCCCCAATGCTGGCAGAGTAGCACACACTCAGACTCATTCCTTTGGTCAGAAGGTCATACTTCACCTCTGTGGCTTTTCTCCTGGACTCCTGCAAATCTATCAACTCATGCTCATCTGGATCCCAACACAGTAAGAAAGAGAGGTTATTGCAAGGGTTTTCTTCTAGAAATCCATCCACGTATGTAGCATTTTTACTTACACACAGTTTCCCGTGTGTCTTTTTCATCTGTTGTGTCTTGCTTGGTTTGTCTATCTTCCAGCTCAAATGCATGGTTGTCCGCTTCTTGTGCCTTGAGATCACGTTCATCTGCCCGCATCTCTGTGGCTTTCAGCTGCTGGAGCACAGCGTGGGCAATGGGCAGCATCATGGCTGTGGTGGCTGTGTTGCTGATCCACATGGACAAGAATGACGAGACGATCATGAAGCCTATCATTAAGCTGTGTGAGTGAGAATGATGAAGATTGAAAAGAGTCATGAGTTAAAGATGATGGTGAAATGATGAAGAAGGGAGCAATATTTTTTTCACACAGAAATCATCCTTTAAAAACTATTTGCTTGGGCTATCTTTGTCTAATATTAAAATTTATTTGATGTTCTGAAACATGTAAGTGTGAATCAGGAAGGTGGCAAATACTTTTTCACAGCACTGTATGGAATATATTCTGACTGCTGCAGTATGCACAGATGTATGTCGAGGCTGTCTTACAGGGATGGACGAACACCAACCAGCAGCAAAACTCGGAGTGCGATGCGTTTGTGTAGGTTCCAGTGTTCGACCGAGATGGCCACCAGCAGCCCTCCGATGAACAGCATGTTTGAGTCTTTCAGATACTCGATACTGACCTGAAACAGATCACACAGTTGCTAACATAAGCACATGGATCAAAGGTAACCTGTGGACCCACACAGATGCCATATATTATCAAATATGCTTTATGAGCAATAAAAGTGAGACACTAGAATCAGCAGAATTAGCATGCCAGTAAAAATATGTCTTAAAAGAAGTGACTGGGGGTCAGAGTAACACTTTCAGTAAAAGGCCTCCTGGTCTCAAGTCCAATTAAAAAGTAATTTGGACCTTAGCCGGTTCTAAAGTGTTTTAAATACAACCTCAAATTAAAAACAACACACAACATATTGTACAAACTAAGCCAAAATGTAATCATTTTCTCCATGACATTATGAGTTTCTCACATTGTTGTGGAGGAATTGTGGCCCAATGATACTTAGAAATGGTATTTTCAGGTTATGGGCGGCAACAGCTGCTCTTTAAGATCCTTGCTGACATCTTTCCTCTTTGGTGTTGTGTTAACATACTTGCTGATGATCAGTCAGCCAAGTGCATTTGATTAGCAGCACCCGGCTGTTACTTTCCCTCTTAATTGCTATGGAAGCAGAAAGGGCTTTACATAATTTTTTACACTCTGCTTCTGCATTTTTGGCTTAATTTTGTTAAATAATGATACAATATAATATGTCATGTGCTGTTGCATTTGTCTGACTGGATTTTTTTTTTTATTATGTCCTGATATATAAAAACTTAGAACTAAAATAAGGCACAATTTCTTTTTCACATGACTGTTCATTGTCACATAATAAAGCACAGAAGTATAAATAAGGACTCTACATCTCCGCCCTTCATGATGCCCATCATAGGGAAGAGGACGACTGGCAGTAAGGCAGTCACAGCCAGAGGCATGCACTCTGTGCACCAGTACAGAGCCATGAGGATGATTGCGTAACCACATCGGGCTTCCTGTAAACACAAACACATGCCAGTAGCATAAAAATCATTATCATGCTGACATGCATTAATATACTTCCAGATAGAGATGTTTGACTTGCTAACATTTTGTGCAGACGCACGCAAAAGCAGAGATCCACAAAAAAAGCAGTTTCTGTTCTTTGTCTTATCTCCGGCTTTTCTTTAAAAGGCAATAAGACTTTACACACACGGATAGTAGCAACCCTTGATCATAAAAAAAAAAAAACAGCATGTTGTGTTCTCGTATGACAAGATAACGCCTTATGATTCCTCAGTAAAAGTTATAATGACTGTTTAAACTCCCTGACACAAAACATTCCACTGCAGGAAGACCTGGATCAACTTCATGTTTCAAAACATTTCTTATAACACTGAAATAAAACATGCAATATTAATAATGTAATATAGGTATATTTTGCTCTTCCTATGTCTGATCTACTTTACAAATTTATTCCAAACAGCTATATTCTTCTCCGCAGTTTTTATGACATGAAATGCATCATATTTTAGAAGTTATTATCAATTTGTAATAAAAACAAAATTTAAATCTCACATCTGTAGCTGATATCATGACTCAGTATGGTTACAGGCATGGTTACAACAGTTTATAGACTGACTCCATCTAACGCAGTCTCTAATTTGCTAATAATTCATCTGTTAACAGTAATAAGAACCATAATTCAAGGGTCACAAGGGGTAGTGTAGGTGCAGCCAAAGAACCCACCATCTTTATGTGTCTTTAATGGCAGTGTAAAGCACAAAGGTTCAGCTGTGTTTCTTATCCCTCACACAGTAACAGAGCACTTAAATGCATTAGCTTAAAAAAAATGAAGACGATAAAATAAGTGTGATGACGAATTCAGTTTTCCTGTGAATATGTTTAGCACTTGTGTTAAAAAACTGGCCCTTGATGTGTACTTTATCTTTAAATTAGATAAAGTCTATCAAAGTGAAAGACTTGGTGACAGAGATAAGTGCGCTGACTAAAAAGCCTGCAGACATGTAACGGTACTGTTACTTGTGTTTGACTTGTTTACACACAAAAACTCAGTCTGCTAGAGTAAATCTCCAAACTGACATCAGAATATTATTTGTGTTACCCTCCTGAGACCCTGTGTTGTCATGTGGGGACATTACATTTTAGCTTTTGTGCACCTTATACTTCATTCTGCTCAATAAAGTGTTTTATACTTTGTTATGAAACGTCTTTATTTTGCTATAAATAAACCTGTTGTCCCCAGATGAGGATGTGCTTAAAAAAATAGCCAGGAGAAATTCAAAATGCACAGCGTGACCCCAGCAGTGAACATATTTTTAAAGAGAGAGCCATTATTAGTCCACTTGTTTTCAACTTGCAAAAAGTGTCATTGGATTCATTAACTGCAGCAAGTCTTTCTTTAAAAATTCTTTGGATTTGGAGGTGTTTTTGTTGGCAGGAGAGAACAGAAAAGGAGAGAGCTGCTAAGCACCAATGCTCTAAGGGTTAGTAATTAGGAACAGCCCATGGCCAGACTTTAAGACACAAAGTAAACCCCTGACTCTCTCGGGGCAGCTGAGGCCGTTAACAGAGAAACCTGCTGCTGTTGTTTGGAGGTGCAGACGACAGAGGGCATCTTCATATTGGTTGTAATTTCTTTGACAGTTTGGGGATTTTGTGGCTTTTCTGGTTTAATTTGTGTCATTTGTGTGTTAGTGCCAGTGTTTGTTTTTTTATTTCAACATCATTCTGAAGGCTTTCTGATGAAATGTGTGAGTCAGCCGCCTGACTTTAAAGCTTCGTAGCCCTTGATAACATAAAAACATTTGAAGGCTCATGTTGTCCTCTTAGCCTGTTTAACTGTGGTTGACTGCACTGCACATGAATCTACTCAGGAATGATTCTGTATTTCTAAAAGTGTGCGCCAATGTAAGTCAGTAAGCAAGCACTTAAAGCATAAAAAAATAATAATAGTAATAATTTGGATGTTCTTTTATCATTTTCAGCTTTCAGCTTCACTTTTTGGGTTTTGATTCAAAGACCTGAGGGGTTAATATTACATGTAGCATCTTTTCATTTAAGGTTTCCATTTAAAACATATTCATTCATTATTTATAAACAAAATACCCAAGGTTTACAGATTAACTGAACAGGTTCATGTACAAGATGAGCACTACAAATATTGGTCCACAGTCAGTTAATACAAATCTTAAGCTATAATTCAACCAGGTTTTTGCTGTTTTTTTTTAAAATTATTACTATTATTCAGGACCAACACAAATGAAAATTTACCTCCATGCACAAACACACACTCACCGATGTAGGAGAGATGAGAGGCAGAGGAAGGAATGCGATCGGCGTGACGACAATGATGATGTAATTTCTGTGGTACCACAGATACTGCAGCACTTCCTTCCAGTTATTCATGATGCTCTCAAAATCTAACTCAGAAGCCAAAGTGGAAAAACTCTTCTGAGGTGTTGCAGGTAAGAACACTAGTCCGATATGAAGAAGAGGCGCAGGCCAGGCAGGCGCTAAAAACCCAGCTCAGGTGGGTTAAGAGTAGAGGTCTGCTCCACAGAAAGCCACTGCGGTAAAGGGACTAAAATGAGTACAATTTTCTGTCTTTATCTCTGACAGCATATCAAACATTAACTCAGCACCATAGAGATCAACATCCTTGACAAAGAAGCAGGTGACACTATTGGGAAAGAGCAAAAAGTGGCAGTAAAAGTAGAAAAAGGGGAGGGATTGGAGACAGATAACCAAACAATAGACAGAGGGGTTTATCTTGTGAAGGAGTACAGTTCCAGGTACTCAACCAAAGGTCAAAGGCTATACACATTCCTGCTGAGATTAAATCCACTTGGGTCCACAATGACTGAAATTCTACTGTCCATGTATATTTCATGTAGCCCAAACACAGGTGAGCCATTTTAACTTGAAGTGCATCAGATTTTGATAGAAAATGAAACTTTACAACATTACATTAATGCATGGATTTATGCAGTCAGCAGGTTGGCCGAGCCTGGCTCTGCTCTGTAAAAGAGAAAGAGGTGAGAAAACTAAAACTATCAAGTCAACGAGATCCGACTTTTTTTTTTTTTACTGTTCACTGTTTTTTTGACTGTTGTTGATTTTAAGACACAAAATTTGGTTTGGCACAAATTTTTACACTAGAAAGCCTTCCTGCTTCCCCAGGCTTGCAATCAGCAGTGTGAGGAAATAAAGAAGCAGCTGAAAGTTGTGAAGTCTCATGTTAATGATGCTGGTTGGGAAAATTAAAAAATGTATTGGATCACGTTTCCCTGATTTTTCTCAAAATCTACCTGAAAGAATCACTGCAGTTGTGTAACAAATTCAAAAATATAATGCAAGAAAATTTACTGTTTACAGCAATAAAAACAATCTTTCCATTTGCATTATATATATGTGTACATACAATAATCAAGCATCCTGAGACTGTTACGCAAACCAGAAGGAAGGACGCTGAGGACTAGTGCAGCGTCAGAACCACTATCCTAGATGAAACAACAAAGACCAATGAATACATCAGGAAGATGGTCACAAAGGATAAGGTGCTTAGTGAATACCACAGGCAGCAGAAACCCAAGAAAGAAGAGGAGGAAGAACAGGAACCATCATGAAAGGACAGGCCTCTGCATGACTTGTACCACTGGCAGATAGAAGAAGTGGCTGACGTAGAGAAATCCTATCAATGGCTGGACACAGCTGGGCTAAAAGACAGCACAGAGGCACTAATCATGGCAGCACAGGAACAAGCTCTGAGCACAAGATCGATAGAGGCTGGGGTCTACCACACCAGGCAAGACCCCAGGTGCCCCCAAGGGTGGTCAAGAATAACAGAGCTAAGATCCTATGGGACTTCCAGATATAGACAGACAAACTAAACAACTGGACATAGGTGGACAAGAAGAGGAAGAAAGAATACGAGAAGCTCAAAAACAATCAAGAGCGCAGTCCCAGGAACACCTAAGATACTGCGCAGGACCCTCAAGCTCCCAGGCCTCTGGTGCTGGTTTCTATGTAAAATTATTATTTATTTATTTTCTTTATTTTTTTATTTCCATTATTTTAAGAAAAAGTAGTTCCATAGTGTAGAGCCCCCATTTGTTCCCAGGCGGTTGCATCGGGAGAGGCATCCGCCAATTCAAAACGTGTGGGACTACTCGCTCCGGCGGCCCTTTGTGAACAAGAGTGCGGCTGAAAAGCAAACACATGACCGTTTTAGAATTGAGAACTTTTGCAGAGCCAGCTGGTTTCTTCCACTTTTTGTGCTCAGCTTCATCCCTCAATTTTTTAATGAAAAAAAAGACCCCAAAAAAACTGGTAAGTGTGTTGTTTGATGAAAATAATTATTTACACCTAAAGATAACGTTTAAATTGTAAGCCATGTTATCCTAAAATGCTGCACACCTTTCATTGTGAGGATTTGTGTTTTCAAATGCATTAACTGGTGAGTTTTGAGGAGTGAAGCAAATCCTGACGAATCCTTGTGATGACGGCGTTTTGTCTTTAATGGAGATAAAAGTCTCCTGTGACTCAGAGGCACTTTAAACACAGATTACGAGCTTGGTCTAAAATCCAGTGATCATATCATATGATCAATGCTCATATCAATGCAGAAGTTTATGGTCCTACGCGGCACATGGAAATCACTGCAAATGATTGGTTTTATAAATTATTTATTGCTACAGTCCATATAAGAGATAAGAGACCGTTTCAACTGAGTCATAAAACACGACCACATTGCAGACGAACACTTCTGTTGATCAAACAAATCATGCTGCTCTAATCTGACCAAATGTTACTGAGGATGAAATGTTCTTGCACAAATAGCATACAGAGTGTACTTAACGCTGTTGCTTAAGACGAAAAAAAGGGGAAACTTAGTAATAAAAGCAACAAAAAGCAACCTAACTTTACTTTGTGACATGGTGTTTTATCCTGCTGGAAGCTGCCATCAGAAAATGTGTACACTGTGGTCATAAATGGATGGACATGATCAGCAACAATACTCATGTTCAATTCAGTTCTGCCCTATGGGCAAGCACTTGGCGACAGTGGGAAATAGAAACTTCCTTTTAACAGGAAGAACCTTCCAGCAGAACCAGACTCAGGGAGATGCAGCAATCTGCCGTGACCAGTTGGGGGTGAGGGGAGGGAGACAGGACAAAAGAAGTGTGCTAGGAAAATATCCCCCACAACATTAGACCACCAGCAGCAACCTGAACTGTCAGTGGACAGGATGGAGTCATGCTTTCATGTTGTTAACAAGACGTTTTGACCCTGCCAGCAGAAAACAAAACTTATCAGACCATGAAAATATCTTTCCAATCTTCTGGTGCAAAGAGCCTCAGCTTCCTGTTCTTAGCTGACAGGAGTGGCACCCAGTGAGGTCTTGCGCTGCTGTACCTCATGAACTTCACAGTTGTGCATTCAGAGATGCTCTTCTCTATGCCTTTCGAGAAAATTAAAGAGGAAGATTGGATTTTTTTACAGAAACAAATCTTGTTTCTCATTCGCAAGTCGTAAGATGATTGTAAAATCCGCAGTTTTATCCGCTCCTGATAATGGTGATACTGTATATAGCATACTTCTATATCTACGTTGAAGCCTCCTGATTCTTTGTATCACAGTGCACTGCGATTTACCACAGGTGATTCATTTCATACTCAGCATTGTATCTAATATGAAAAGGTGGGATGGTCCTCCCCAGGAAATCGAAGCGAGCAGCATGCATGATGTTTATTTACAAGGCTCTGCTGCAAAGATTGCTTTCTTACCTCTGCTCTTCGACTGAATTTAAACACAGTTCTTACAATGTCAGGTCACAGGACATTTTAACATCAGCTGTTCCTCTTGCTCACACAGAACTTGGGAAAAACTAGATTCAATACTTTGCTGCCTACAAATGAAACGAGCTACAGAAAACTAGGAAACTTTCAGTGAATCTTTTTAAAAGGTTGCATTTGTCTATTTGCAACTACTCTTGTACATGTTTTTCTTAATTAGTGTGTATAATGTGTCCTTTATCATGTAGCTGTTTGCCTCAATTTTTGTACATGTTTTTCTTTGTACACAGGTCTCTCCTGAAAAAGAGATCTTGATCTCAGTGAGACTATCTGTTTAAATAAAGGATTTAACAATAATAATAATAATAATAATAATACCTCGGTTGTATTGAGTGGTTTTCTGAGTTACTGTTGCCTTCCCATCAGCTCTTATGAAGTGAGCGGTGAATGTGTTCAAACACATTTAGTCATTTTTCACATTTGCTTCTGAAATGAATTGTTATTTCTGTAACTTGGGAATGATTTCCTTTTTCATTATACATTACATTGTGAGTGTTCAGTAAATATTACTGTTGCACAGCTGCCAAGCAGACTACTAGGCTGCTGTTCTTTAATCATTGCTGTGTTTTATTAACTGCCTGAAATTAAAGAATAAAACTGAGCTGGACATCATGTTTGTACTGTTTTTATGACTGGCCTACAATGAAAAGCTCAAAGGTTTGCTGTTCATTGTATTTTAAAGAGCCAGCTGGCTTGTCTGCAGCCTGGATTAATATTTGACATAAAAAATAATAAACATTAAATTTTATATATGCTTAGATGTTCTAGCACTTCAAGACTGTTATAAAATCTTTATTTGCCAGTCAAGCGGATCTTACTCCTCATGGGTTGTAATAATTAATCACTCATTAAAGGTTCAGTTAGGTTGAGAGTAATTTTGCACGTGGAGAAAAACCACTGTAAAGACATCATAATCAATCAGCATCCAGTGTTATGGATCGAGTGTCTCCAGCCATAATAAAGGTGTTCTGTCAGAGACAGAACTGAGTCATGCATGCTGACCAGATAACAACATAAGACAATTACACAAAGCTGTTTGGCACAGGATGAGAAGATTTGGCAAGTTTTTCATGGATGCAGCCCAGATACTCAACTCTACTGATCAACCCACAAATGATGTGGCCCCATTTAAGGGGAAATAAACAGGCTTTCCAACAGTATAAGATTTACAGCCAAGAAGCATTGTTACAATAAAGAAATAATTGTGTTAAGTTAAATTTACATACAAAAATTCAGTTCACCCATAATCACTATTAGTACTTTAAAAAGAGAAGCTCTTAAAGGTCACACCTTGATTCTATCATCACCGTGATCTTGGGTACATCACTGCATTATACTTCGATATTACAGTGCCCTGATTTTTTTTCCCAGTAAGTATAATAATGATCTAGTCTTAAAATGTTACTTTGATTCTAAATTCTCTCCAGCAGTTACTGCACAGACCAAAGAGCATTTTTACACCTGCACTTATGGTTTGCAAACGTTACTATAAGAAGTACCTGGAAGTTTTTTCTATATTAGATCAGATTAGATTTAGTTTATTGTCACTGTACAAATCACATACAAGCACAAAGCTACGAAATGCAGATTGCATCTGACCAAAAGTGCTTAAGCAGTGATAAAAAAAAGGCACATGATACAGTATCTACAAAGGTTATGCAATAGCATCTACAGGAAAATATGTACAAATTATAACATTTATAAACTATGACAAAATTACAGTATGTACAGCTGTATATTACATCAGGACAATAACCACTATCACACTTTTTAGACAATAAATAAACACAATCCAATGGAATGACACACTTCAGTTTGCACTGATTACAATTATAAACCGCATTACTAATTTCCCTTGTATTGTCACCTCTGTGGTGTCTGTGTACCTGTTCATTTCTTACTGTTTTGTATTGTCCGTGCTTCATTATCTACTAGCACAGGCCTCAGAATTCAATATTGCTGGGATTCAGTGCTCTCTAAGGGGACTTTTCATCGTGGATGAACACATTTCCCATCTTTGGGTATTTAGCATCAACAGGAACATACAGAGGCACCTTACTTCAGCAGTTAGCCTCACAGGTCTTCTAGCAGCAAGTCTTGCCACTCTGAAGCCACCTTGAAACAAATCTGGGTCTTTATTTGGGTAGTTACTTTGAAACATTAACAAAATTTACTTTAATTTCAGCATCACTGCAACATAAATTGCTTAAAAAGTTTACTTGATGTTCTATTTTACCATCTCTGTCATGTTTATTTTGGTTAGTTACTTGTTTTTTGTTAGTTATTCTTAATTGCTTTGAAGCGCAGTTTTCTTAAGTCGCCTATTCTAGTTTTATTTCCTGCCCTTTTCTCTCCTTTGCAAATGTCTGCACAGCCCTCCTCAGTTTTAGATGTTTTTGATTGTCACTATATACACCTGTTCAAAGTGTGTAGCTCTGTCACACCTTTGTCAGGTTGTTTTCCCTTATTTGCAAACCTCTTTCATCCCATGCCCCTCTGTTATTTCCTTAAGTTTATTTATTTATTTATTTCCCTGTTGTTCATTTCTGGAGTTCTGCCAGCTTTGTGCAGAGCCTTTTTGTTTATATTTTTTGACAAATAATGTTCTTTTTTTCCTTCTATGTATTTCAGGCAACTCAAAAGTTGTACTTCTACAACCATTAGCCAGTAAATTCAGGATAATATCACTGCTTTAGCTAACCACAGTAGCTTGCCAGCTAACTAGACACAGCGTGCTAAAATGTTTCTTTGACATACTGAACGCTGTCCTTACTCCTGTCCCATCAGCACCAGTTTGAATCAGACTGGGTAAAATAGCAGACAGGTAGACCTACAGAGATTTGTTTGTAATTGTAATGAGAGACTTATTTTTCTGAGCTGCAGCATCTCCTCCCTCCTAGAGACAAAAATTTAGTGTACTTGGGGACATTGTGACCAATCTTTGTTCATTTGTTTTTCGGGGTTTTGCTGTTGTTGTTGTTGTTGTTATTGTTGTTTTTTGTTTGTTTGTTTGGGGGGATTGAGTCACCTATCACAATACCAAAATGTAATGATAAATTCCTTTAATGCCCCTTTGAAAACAATATGAAAATCACATTTATGAGTGGGCCATACTGCTAAAATCACCTCAAGTCCATAGTTATGTTTTCCCCAACTGAACAAACAAATTCAGCCAGTAAAAGCTTTATGGTGCCAAAATTAACAACCTTGGGCTGTTTGGATGGAAAATACAACTGAAAACAAAAACATTTTTTATCACAATTACCAGCCCAGAAAAATATCCAGCATAAAATGGGTTTTATATCTCCACCTAATCTAAAACTTTAAATTAGTAAACACTGATGTTAGTACAGGTTTTATTTTAACAGCCGCAGCCTATTCCAGGGATCTACAGAGTTTAGAGATAAGTTAAATTTATTTTGTCTGATATGAAGCTCTGTGTCTTCATTTATGGCTGTTAGATATGGTGTTCCACAAGGATCAGTCTTAGATCTTAGAAAAACTTTTCCTTATATTGGTTCATTGGTTGATCGGATACAAACCACCACAGAGGACGACATGGCGTGGTCATAAGAGCTCCTGCTGAAGCTCAGGTGGTAATTAAAGTAGAAATCACATCAGGATAGTGTTTAAAAGTCTCTGTTATCTTTTCAATTTCATGCTGATCACAGACTTGCCACTTAGACTATCTGACCCTCCTTAGTACACTGAGCTCTCTTATCTTTTACGAGATTCAAAACTGGTTGTCAGATCATTTCCTACAGCTAAATTCTGACTGAATTGAAATCCTCGCTGTTGGGTCTTGGCTCTACCATCAGCAGAATAGAATTAGTTGGTTCCCTCCAGGTAAATTTCAAGCTGGATGTAAAAAAAAAAAAATTTTAAATCATATCACAAAACTAATGCAATCATATTTGTATCATCTTAGAAGCTCGGATAGGCTTGTTACAGTGATTTTGAAAAATGCTTCACAAATAAAATTAATATTCTTAAACAAAACTAAATAATTTTAGGAACTTTGTGGCAAAAAACTCTTCTTTCACAAGCAACACTTTGTGTTCAATTCTGCGCAGCATTTTTTAGTTTACCTCCATTCTTGCTTCCTAAACCTACATTTGCTGTCACGCTAAACTCCAGGAGGCTGTTTTTTGTCAGACTTGCTGCAGGCTTTTCAATCAGGCTCCTAGGGTTGCACTACATTAGAGGGAGTAGAAAAATCAGCAGGCACTCCTACACTTTGCTACTAGATCCCAAAATAGATCTTCACAGATTAGATTCGGCACACTTTCTGTGGTTTTTAGCTTTCTTAGTGATCTTGTTGATTGGAGGCTATTAGAGATAGGGGAACAACATAAGAACTGCTGACTGATAAAAGCTTCACTGATAGTTAAAGTTCACTTGTGTCCTCAACAGGTTTGTGGACAGTTTTTGCTGCACTGCATGAAGGATGTGTGCATTCCTAAATGCTGTGGATTCCTTTACTGTTTGGGCTTGTCTTGGGCTGCTGCTGCTAGACTAAAATACCAGCTCTGTCCGACTGCAACTTTGTTCCTTATAAAACCATCTTTCAATGTTTAACAAATACCTGGAAATCACAAGGTTAGTGATAAGGAAGCACTAATAATGCTCTAACCTGTCTGCAAGCTGACCACATCACTCAACGATGTTGAATCTAGTCAGCTCCTGTCAGACAAGTTTCTTTTTGATCATTATCCAAACTGCAAACCACAGGCACGCCACAGGTTTTAAGAATCATCTACATTTTCTCTTTTAAGGGGCTAAATTGGGATAAAATACCTTGTGTTCATTTTAGGATTAACAAAGACAGCCCTGGTGTTACGGTGTTTCAGCTCAGATGTTGTCCTAAATTTGCCCAGAAATTACAAATACAGTACATACAATTGCTTTATGACACAAAGACAGACATCTTCAGTTTTTGGTTTGGGCTGTAATTTTTGTGTTTTAACCATTTTCATACTAGGTAGCATGTGGCTAATCTGATAACCAATGACATTTATTATAAAAGTAACCTAAATGATATTATAAAATGATATTGGGTGGTAAGTTTATTGAATAACACAAGCTTGATGCCAAAATAAAGTGATCCTGTTTGTGCTGTAGCATGTTTCTAGGACAGACGGGACAGAGATCAGCCTGCACAGTTTAATGATTATCACAGTATTGACCAGTCAGGACAGCAGAAGCCTGGGGGTCAGCAGCTTCTGACAAATATCTATTGATTATCTGCACACAGTATTAAACCCCAAAGTGGGGCACCCGGATTAAACCCAGCTAGTGGTTTCGGGTTGTAAGCAGGATTTTAGAATAACACAGCTTCACAGCTTTAATTTTGGGGATATTTGCTGTGAGTCGACATGAAGCCAGCGGTGGTTCTGCTGGGCCTCGTCCTCCTGCTGGACACCACCATCGCTGCAGAAGGTAAAACTTCCAAACTAACTTTGTGTACACTAAGACTATCAAACATGGACACTGCAGTTATATTTTTGAAGTGCATCAAGTGTTTGTTTTTTTTTATTAGTAGAATGTTACTTAAAGCTACGAATCAAAGAATCTAATCCTAATTCTAATGTGAATCACGTCAAAGATCATTTTTGAGACATGAGGTTTATTATCCTGATCATTGATCTGGCCTGTTTTACAGTCCCGTGCTAGCAGCTTTAAGTCAGTAAAGGATCTGATGACTTCTTGTTTCACGGAGTACCGAATGGTAAAGTCAGACCAGGACTGCAGTCTGCATGCTATCTCACGCTAAAACTGCTTCCCCACAGAGTCCTGTGCAGGTCGCTGTGGCTCCTTCAGCCCACAGAGCAAATGTCAGTGTGACTCCATGTGTGTGTATTATGGGAGCTGCTGCGGGGACTTTTTCACCATCTGCCCCAGAAAAAGTGAGTAGAGCTGTGGTGTAATACAGTTTCACTAAATGAACAGTTTGAATGGAAACAATGATTTTTTTTTCTCTATTGAAACTTTGTCATCTGACAAAACCTCATGTTCTGCCTTCAGATTCTAGAGGTGATGTCTTTGATGTGCCACAGGCAGAAGGAACAAGCCTGAGCCTGTACACAACAACTTTTATGCCAACCTCAGACACGGCTGCACCGACCATGCCTTCCTCTTTCCCATTAAACGTCACACAAAGGCCCACACCACCTATGGACCGTGATGCAGCACCCTGCAGTGGCCAGGCTTTTGATGCTTTTCTGCAGCTGAAAAATGGGTCAATCTATGCATTTAGAGGTAAAACTTGGCATGTAAAAGGATTTCTGTCATAAATAATGTCAATGTTCAGAATTCCCTAACCAGGAGTGGTTGAAAAGGTTCTTACAGATCCCCATTTGTTGCTTTATCATCATTGTGTCATACCTATCTTTTAGATTTCACAGCTGTAGATCTTTCTAATTTCCTTAAATATCCTTAACTATCCAGCAATGTTACACAGACCTACAAAAAGGAGAACAGTTACAATCAGAAGACATGAAAAACTTCACAGAATTGATACCACATAGTATACGGCATGTTAAAAATAATGTCAATAATGTTTCATACCTTAAAAGATCCAAACATGAAAGGAAAAGAAAAGCCTTCTCAATTTAATCCACAGTTAAAATTAAAATCTTAATGATGTTCTTTGAAAAGTAATTCAGACATTAATAATAATGTCTATGCTTATGACATGTGCATGGATTTCTGAAAAAAATATTTTGCATCCAGGAAATTTTAAATAAATCAACAGATATATTTGCATGCAGACCTATAACTGGACTTGAATACATCATTGTGGATTGTCCTGGTTCAGTCATTTGAACTCTTACACTGACTTAAACACTGATCCAGAGCCTGTTCCTTCTAATAGGTAAATACTTTTTTGAGATGGATGACAAGTCCATCCTTCCTGGTTATCCCAAACTCATCGAGGATGTGTGGGGAATCTCTGGACCCATCAGCGCTGCATTCACACGCATCAACTGCCAGGGAAAGACCTACATCTTTAAGGTAGAGGCTGCTATATTTCTGAAGGCTGGAAACTGTTGATGCATTATTACTCAGGCAGATTATTAGCAGTGTTTCAGAGCCAGTGACATCAGGGATCGGCTCTGTGCCCCTTTTTGTTTGCAATTTTTGATGGACGGGCTGACGGATGAGGTCAGGCAGGAGTCTCTGTGGACTCTGATGTTTGCAGATGATATTGTGATCTGTAGTGAGAGTAGGGAGCAGCTGGAACAGAGCCTGGAGAGGTGGAGGTATGCTCGGAAGTGCAGAGGAATGGAAGTCAATTGGAGTAAGACAGAATACATGACAGAATGAGATGAAGAAGTAAAAGTGAGAATGTAAGGAGTAGAGATAGTAAAGGTGGATGAGCTTAAATACCTGGGGGTCAACCATCCAAAGCAACAGCCAGAGCACATAAGAGGTGAAGAAGAGAGTCCAGGCAGGGTGGAGCAGGTGGAGACGAGTATCAGGGGGTGATTTGTGACAGAGGGATAGCAGCAAGAGTTAAAGGGAAGGTTTACAAGATGGTAGTGAGAGCTGCCATGATGTATGGTTTGGAGATGGTGGCACTGACAAAAGGGAGTGACCATAAGAGGGCCGGTGAGACAGAAGAGGATGCTAGGGATAGGGTGAGATGGAGGTAGCCACCCCTGAAGGGAGCAGCCAAAAGAAGAAGATTATTTGCAGTGTTTCAGTCTGCAAACCGTCAGTAGGGAAAATTGCCCGTGGCCCTCACAAACACTGCCTTACAGCAGTCTCCTCAAACCTCACTGCTCCGGGCTTCATTCTCTCTCAGGGGAACCAGTACTGGAGATTTGAGGACGACGTCCTGGATGAGGGCTATCCACGGTTTATTTCACACGGCTTTGATGGCATACCAGACGAGATTGATGCTGCGTTTGCCTTACCTGCACCGAGTCACCGTGGCAAGGAGAAAGCCTACTTTTTCAAAGGTATTTGCACTTTTAGTGCACTTTTATTTGCACTAATTAGTTAGGGAACCTGATCCCGTTTGGAAATGTGGAATTTGTATTGACTCACATGTTAATTTTTTTCTCTTTTTCCTTATCTCATTATTTCATACCAAGTTGCAAAGATTAACAAGTTAAAATGAGTCGTCTGAGGCCGCCCAGCCTTTCTGAGGTGGGGCAAAGATGTTAAAGTTTTAAGAAGCAGCAGTCATAGCAGCCTCAGACGAAGAGCAAAGAGTTAGTTACAAAACCTGATGAAAAGAAATGCTCAAGATTTTATCTGTATGTCTTTTTTAATTAAAATGGCATCAGCCTGAAACTATTGCAACTCCACTGCCTGTTTTATCGTCTTACTTTCTCTTTGGTAAAAATCTGTTTTGTTTCCTTCTTCAGGGGACAAGTATTACAAGTATGAGTTCAAGCACCAGCCTTCCCATGAGGAGTGTTTCCAGATGAGCAGGTCCTCCCCATCAGTGCTGTTCACACAATACACAGACCTCTTCTGTGATAACACATGGGAGGATCTCTTCGCTGAGCTCTTTGGAGGATCCTGTAAGGACTTTTGGTAGTTTCTGTGTGCGTATTTCTAGTGATTTTTTTTCCCCTTACTCTCCATCTACATGATTTTTATCTTTTAGTGGTTAGCAGTCACCAGACAGGCCCACATTTCACCAGCAGGGACTGGCGGGGTATTAGGCCCCCCGTAGACGCTGCCATAGTGGGACGAGTCTACATCAGTCCCAAGCCGACTTCAGCTCCAACAGCGAAAAAGTGGAAGAGTCGGAGGAAGAGGCCCAGCAAGAGGCGGGGACAGAGAAGAAGGCAGAGTCGCCACTTGATGGATGATTTTTGGTTTTATGATAGTTTGTTCGACCTCGGTGACTACAGTGACAGCTCTGAAGAGCGCAATGTGCAGGAGTACCAAACCACCCCTGTTCAAAATGTGTACTTCTTCCAAAGAGGTAAATCAGACTTAAGCAGAACAGAAAAATAAGGCATAATTCTCCCCAAAACAGCTCTTCTTAACAGTTTTTGGTTTGTATGTTTCCTTTCTGTTTATAATGGCAGATAAGTACTACAGAGTGGCTCTGCAGACAAAACGTGTGGACGCTGGTTACCCTCGATCTATTGCAAAATACTGGCTTGGCTGCGAGCATGAAGACGTGCCCGATACATCAAGGGCAGAAAAGAGATAAATGCTTGTTTTGACTATTGCAACATGGGGCTCATGAGAACACCTTTTACCCTTGCATTTAGTTCAGAATAAATAACTCTCCAATGCTCCTTTTATGTGGGTATGCTGAAATGATGCAAGATTTAATAAAGCATTTCAGTGCTCAAGAGTTAATATTCTTGTCCACTTGGTAGAGCACACACACCCCCCTCAAGTAAGCTGTAACCATAGAATCACATCTATACGTCTAACCTTAACACTGACCCTTTACCAGCAGCAGATTCTGTCCACAGAAAGTTGATTCAGTTCATCTGCATGCAGCGTTTTCAGTGTGAGAAACATTTCATGCATCCAGATTCCCCGGTCTTATACAGTGTACAGCTGTGTAGTGACCTAAATTAGCACCATAGCTTTAAAAATAAAAAATAAAAATAGCCACAAGCTAATTCTTATTAAGGTTAAGGCAAAATGTCAATCACTGATTGGTCTTTACAAGTACCATTCACAGAGCACTGGTGAATGGCTGTTCTCACAGCAGTATGGTGAAAAATGCACTTGGGTGCCTTCCTCTGTTCAGTGACGGTTGTGACTTTTTCCACATAAATTGAAACACCTGTACAGTTTATAAGGTTGGGGAAACCTGCAATCAGCTGGGACTGAAGTAGCCACTTGGCCGAGTGATAAAACAAACCTCCCACTGACAACGCTGTGTCCAGAATCAACTTTCTGGGATCTTACCTGTATTACTGATCATCAAGACCATAAATTCTGACCTTAATCTTAAGGTCTAAAGCTCAATTATATTTTTACAGAAGGCAATAAACAGCCAAACAATTTCCACTTCAAATGCTGCCAACTCTGAATAGAACTCATAACCACCCTGATCAATGGTCATGACAACAACTTAACTTGTGCTTAAGTGGCTACTGACCTCTTCAGCTGAACTAAATTCAGGCTCAGAAATGAGCGCCCTCTGCTGTATAAAGTAATACACATGTATTTTAGATGTCAAAATGCATACATTAAAAGCTGTGTTACGCAGGTTGTTAAAGAGTATTTAGAAATTTGGTTCAAGTAGATTTAAGCAGTTACAAAAAAAGTGTAGAAAAAAAAGGCACCGCTGGGATTCGAACCCAGGATCTCCTGTTTACTAGACAGGCGCTTTAACCAACTAAGCCACGGCGCCGCCACGTGGTGTTCGGCTTAGAAAAGACCTCATGAATTACAAATACAGGTTCTTTAAAATAGATTTATTTCTTAAAATACGCTTCCGTTTTTACACAACATTATCTAAATAGTAATGTGCATTTATTTACATTAGTCCTTCAACGCCTGGCATGAAAAATCCTAAAATTGCCCCAAAATGCAATCTTGACACTGGGGTGGATGTACACGTATTGTCCCTTTCCCCCGTCACAATAGCCGGCGTAAGTACAGTTTTATTTGGAAAAACGTTTTCGTGCCAATACCACGCTTTTTCCAGGACTCACTGATGGCAACTCACCGAGAGGCGCTTTGAAACAAGTGCAAAATGTTACCTTCGCTAGCCCATGCTTAAACTCAACCAAAATATATAGAACAAACTGAGAAAAATATACAAGAAAAAAAAAAACCCGGAGTGAACGTCACATGTCAAACTCGCGTTTAAGTTGATAACGAATAGCCTACGTCACTGCCACCGCCTCCTTGAGGACTCAGCGCTTTTTTCAAAACTTGGAAGAGCAACGTTTTAAGACCACAGTACCTGTGAACGGGCACAGGGGAGACCAACTGGCGACACAGCATAGACGTAAAGGTGTGAGAACGGACACACTGATATAGCGGTTTTTGCTACAGGCTGGTGGCTGTTGCACAAACTGGCACGGTGTTGCCCATGTACCCATTCACAGTGTGGCCTTAAATATGCAACTCTGTTTTGTCAGTCATCCCAAAAGAGAATCAATCATTGAGACGTCCAAATTCGGCAGACTGGGGTTCCGCATCAGGTCCTGGAAGCACAGATCCAACAGGTCGTCCGGGGTCTCTAAAGAGTTAGTGAGAACCGGGATGCCCTGCCGACTGTGAACGCCTTTAATGGGGCCACGTTGACCAACTTGTGCTGGCTCTGACCCCTGTGCATGAAGAAAGGCTTCAAAGTCCTCTGGTAAATCCCACTCATCGAGCCCACTATATGGAAACGGGTCTCGGCAATAGTCGATGAAGTCTGCGGATTGGTGGTAATGGTTTGGGGGAACTCCTGGATGAGCAGACCCATAAGTGGATGAGGGTTGGTCAGGCAGCAACTTTGCCCGACCGTCCAGGATTGAGGAGAGCCTGGTGGACTGAGGTAGATTGGGCGCACGGTAGCCAGTTGGGGACGGGAGGCTGGGACTAGGAGGTAAAGAAGCCGCCACCTGAGGACTGAACGGTGCAGTGTGGGTGACTTGCGTGGGTTTGGAGGCTCCTCTGGCTGGTTTCTTGGTCTTGAAGAAGCGGGCTCGCCGATTTTGAAACCAAACCTGATAAAAAAGATAATTATATTAATCTTTTGGTTAATGAAACACTTCTGCGTTGCCCAAATTAGGCTTCAGGTATGTGTGTCCTACCTGAATTTTAGACTCCGGTAGTCCAGTTACAGAGGCGAGAGTCTTCCTCATGCTGATGTCCGGGTAGGGTGTGACACAGAAGGCCCTCTCCAGCTGGCTCAGCTGCGCCTTGCTGAATGTGGTGCGCTTCCGGCGGCACTTTTTCTTGGAGCTGATCGTGTACGGAACATGGTGCACTTCAGTCAGAGCAAAAAAAGAAAAAAAAAAAGTTTAGTTATAATTTAATGCAGCCCTAGTGCAGAAATTAACCTAATTTGTAAAGCTAACAACCCACAGTGATTTACAAGGATGTTGTGTAGCCTTAACCTACAACAGCTCTTTTTTAAATGCATGATTTCTTGTCTGCTTACCCTGCAGTAACCTACAAGCTGTTCACCTACCTGTGCTGGAGGAGTTCCGTGCCCAGTCATTGTTGTTTCTATCCGTGAGTGAGTCAGCCAAGCACTGCTCCGATAAAAACGTGATGATCTCAGACACAGTACCGTCGGTAAAATCAAACCCGCATGCCATTATATTCTAAACACAACGCTAAAAGGGGATTAAGTGTACGTAAGTGAGTCCCAGACGCCTCTCCGGTTAGCAGGCATGATGTCAGAGGGGGTTTTATACCTGTGCTCGGCAGACACGACACGACCCCCTGCGTGGCATCCTCGTGCACATCACAGACGCGACCAGGCCTTGCAAACGCGTGGCTTTGATGTGATGCTCACCTGTTTGTGCCTGTCTGGATAATAGGTGTCTGTTTGATCCCCGATGGGCCGTTAATGGGCCCAGTTTAGACCAGACAGCTTGTCTTCACCTGTGGACACGGAGATGTTGTGGAAACCCTAAAATGGGTTAGAAACATGTTCAAAGTCGCACCAGCCAGATGATGAACTAAAACTACCATGGGCAATTTTCTATCATTTAAAAATCACTTTTGGCCCGTCGAACGTGAGAATCAAGGAGTTTTGAGTTGATGGCATTTTTATAAGACGCATGAACTGATAAACACAGGTGTTATTAATGAACACTGCTGGAAACCCTAATTAAAACGATTAGAAACACCTTGGGTTTCCCTAAATATTAGTGCCAGAATGGCTGCTGTGATCCGGGTCTAGTTTTTTTTTTTTTTTTTTTTACATTTACATTTTTTTTAAGTACACAGTATAAGGCTTATACTAAGACAAGCAAAACCACAATGGCACTCTTTTTGACACGTCAGTCTGCGGCACATCCTCTGCAGCATGCCGCCTCCTGGCGCGCATGAAAGCGCACAGTAGAAGCGTATTGGAGAAGCTGTGGGAGTGTGAGGCCTCTGTCAGCTATAATGTGTGAAGGTGACAAATCGGGCTACTTTTCCCCTTCTTCCTGGTCGGTTACGTTTCCTCCGATCGAGACATCAAAACACCGGATAACTCGCAGTGCTGTGCAGCGAGTTCCCAGGTGAGTGCCAGACTCTCAGCTCCATTACAAACCTCCAACAGAAACGGGCAATATGTATTAAATTAAACCCTTGATTTTGTTTATCGGTGGATTTTATGTTACAGTATATTTGGCGGGGCCACATGGAATAAAATGAGCTTGCTTTAACCTTGATGACTGGATCAAATTAGCAGTGAAGTACTCCACGTTCACCCCCTCTCCTGAGAACAATGGGCCATAAAGAACACAAGCCACGTGACTCGGATGAAGACAGTAACACATGGACAGTGCAGCCGAACCCGGGTCACCTGTAGGGTGAACAGGTCCCAACAAACTGTGCAGTACAAAGAGTGGCCCATGTTAGATGGTCTGCACCCAGAACAATGAAGAACCAACTGAATGGTTTCTCAAAGAACCACACCTGAGTTTTTTTTAAATAGTTTATTTGAGGAACAGTTTTCAAGAAAGTTCAGACTGGTTTAATAAAAAAACTCTTTTTAAATGGTTCTTTTTCAAAGTAGTTCTTTAAGTATTTAAATCTGATTATTATACGTAGGTTTAAGTGTAATTTAAGACCAATTTCTAATGCAAATCATTGCAGGAAAGCTTAATGTCATATATTATTGTTGTGATGATGTCTTCTGTTTTAAAAAAAAATGCTGCACAAAAATCATTCAGCAGCTTCCTGCAAACTCAAACCACTGTCAGAAGCAGTTCTGGGTTCATGTCATAGCCTAAAACTAAATGGCTTCACACAAACTGTGTAGGTTACACACTTAGGTTACACAAATAAAACTTCCATTTGAATTAAAATGAAAGTTGTTCTTTGTTGTTTTTTACAACATTTTCTTGTGTAAAAAACAAAAAACAAAACAAAACAAGAACAGTATCCGCAGTTTAAAAAACACAGTAAAAACTGTAAAATAAATGAGTGTTGTGGGAGTGCATTTTACAGTAAAGTGCTGGCAACCTTGGAGCCAGTACTTTACTGTAAAATGTAGTGTTTTTCTCACGGTAAATGCAGCTTTTAAAAATGTTCTGTTAATGACATAAAGGAAAGCTGAATGTTTGCCTCTTTCTATTCAAATGAATTGATTAATTTGTATTTAAGCTGCTGTTCTGTCAGCTAGTCATCTTTAGGTGGCGATACATGTAGATCAGCACACGTCTTCCTGGGCCACATGTTTCTTGTAAGTATCACATACTGTGTCATTTCATGTCATTATTCTCTCATTTGATTAAAAAAATTAATAACTGGATACAGTATGAAGATTGCCTTCTACTGACTTCACCCACAGTTTTTGGTTGTCACATCTCCTTTGATTTTTGTCAGTTTGTCTCGGTAGTTTGCGACTTTGCGGTGCCTGAATTTTTTCCAGTTGCGCATAGACAGTAAAAAGTGACACGTAAACCTGTATGTCACCCACACTGGCAGCGTTCCCACCACTCTTCATAGCCAGACTTGCAAAAAGTGCCCTGCAGTGTTGACCTTTGAATGCTACAGCCAATCAAAATGTGGGACATGGTCTCTCTATGTGGAGAAGCAGGAGGCTGGATTTCAATACATAAACTGGGACATCCAGTCACATGCCAGCCAGAACAGTTTATGGTAGTGATTCCAGCTCCTGCAGAGGACTGAAATACATGTTTCCAACAAACGTGAGGGGACAGCTGTAAAGATCTTAAGTATTTTCTAAAATCCCTTAGAGACACAGGGAGGATTAGATTAAAATAATCCACTAGATGGCAGCATTTAGTCACACCTACCTACCCATTTAAATAATATTAAAACATTAAAATGTTTCCATTATTAAACTGTTACAAATATGGTTGACCTTAACCCAGCAAGATCAACAAGTTTCCCTATCGCAGTTCATTTAAACTACTCTCCTGGGTTAATTATACAAGTTAAATTAGCTTAATGTTCTATCCAAATGTTTGTTCATAATAAGTGGGATGTCGGGTTCATTGTATGGCATAAATAATTTTAATATATCTTTATATTATATATTAATAGTATCTACAACAGCATGACAGCTCACACAGAAGTTAAAGGAAAAAACTGCATAAAATGATGGAGGAATAATGGTGGACTCAGCCACCATCATGGTTACCAAATTACAGCCAAACTGAGCATAGAAGATAATTTATTTTAAAAAGTGACAATTATGGTGGATGATCTTCATCCCTCCAGTAGAACTCAGATCATCCAGGGAACGCTGGATGCTGGTTGAGATCTTTCAGGGTTTTTGTTTGTTTGTTTTTTAATCATCTGTCCATCTACAAATGTGTGATTTATAAAAGGTTTCTTTTTGAATTTTAACATTTTTTTTCACTTTCATATAAAAAAAAAATTTAAGATCACAAACAGGCAGGATGATCTGTTTCAGAGACATCACTGTTTCCTCTCTTCTCAGTACTTGCTCACCGGCTTTTGACTGCCTTGCCTGCTCTGCTGCCCAGACTGTGTTCCTGACCTCACCATGAAACACACACAATACACAAACTGTCCTTTTTTCAGTGTGTGTGTGAATGCCTCGGTGTATACCTCTCAAACTCAGGTGTGCACACAGAGAAACGCTGCACTCCTGTGTCCACACTCCCCTCTAAGAAATCAGGATCGACACTCAGGTGTGAATGACGCTCTGACCTTCTTTGCGTCACCTCCCTCCTCACTCCTTTCTTCACAATACACAAACGCCGCTCCTCAGCCCTCTGATGTGGAAACTCTGTCCACATTTCCTGTCAGCCTGAAGGATTTGGGGGGCCCAGTCTTGCGTGCTGCATGGCAAAGGTGAGGGGGTTACTCCTCACTCTTGTCCCGCACTTGTAAAGGCCCCTCTGGACCTGAGAAGTAGAAACAGAGTGTGATTCCAGCTTGGCTGCAGATAAAGGAACAGCAGGCCGTGCAGCAAACGCAGCAGACATGATTTAGTGCAGCTGGAGATGCAAAATAAATGGGTATTGTAGCTCAGATGGAAGGGAATCCAGCAGGTCGGTGTGACTTCCACTTGACATTGGATAAATGTGCAAACAGTAAAGTCCATGAAGAAGAGAACTAATACCTGTAGCTCATGTTCAGTGTAATTCATAAATTGCATGAAATCCAACAAAAGAATGTACATCATGCAACTAATCCTCATTATTCAGATTACTTTATTTATTTTTGCCATTTTGGTGCAACTAGCTACTGAAACAGCTTACTAGTTTTTCACAATAAAATTAAAGGAATGATTTATAATTTCATCTTAAATAAACTCCATTTGATAAGCCCCGCTCCCTTTTCTCTCACAATCCTGACCAAAGGCACACCCAGGCAATCACCATTGTGCCGTTGTATATGTGTGAAAGGGTGAGTCCCACTCAGCGATTAATTACTGCTGATGAACTAATGTTCAGAGACGTTGCAGAAGTTGCGGCTCTTAGTGTATGACCCGCTGGGTGCAATAATTCCTCTGAACTGGGCTCTAGTTTCTCAAACACGTGTCTGACTGATGGACATTGTATACAAAACCAAAGTCAGCAGTGTTTTTGTAGACTCTTACAGTGCTTAATAAATTAGATCACCTGTCATAAAAACAAGAGAATATTGGTGCTTCCTTACCTCTCTGATCTTTTAGCCCTGCACGCTTCCACTACATCACTGAGCTCTGACCAAATCTTTCTAGCTGTGCCGAGCTTCTGGTTAAAACAAAGAGACCGGGCCTTTGCAGTAGCTGCTCCCAAATTGTGGAACAAACTGCCTCTTCATTCTTAAAACCTGTATTTCCAGGAATCACAGGGCACTTTTTTTCTTTTTTTCATTTTTGTGGAACATATTTGCCTTGAATAGTCAGCATTTAAAATGATGTCGTAGTATACTGGTGACAACTTACTGAAACCTAGGAACTATCCAAAGCCAAATCAGTTTTCAGCTGAGCTTGAATCCATCTTTTATCAGATGCCAGCAGTCACACTTCTGCTTTAACTCTCAGTGCCCTGTGATTCCTGGAAATGCAGGAATAATATCCTTGTCTATGAATGATATCCAGTCTTCCATTCAGACTTCTGCAGCCCCTGAAAAGCACTGTGACAATCCAACACATACCCTGAGTCAAGAGACTGCTTGCTTCCTTCCTTCCTTCCTTCATTCATTCACTCGTTCACTATATTGTCAAGTTAAAGCAGAAGTGTGACTGCTGGCATCTGATAAAAGATGAATTCAAGCTCAGCTGAAAATTGATTTGGATATGGATAGTTACTAGGTTTCAGTGAGTTGTTACTAATATACTATGACATCATTTGTTATTACTTTTACATAATTTTAAATGCTGACTATCCAAGGTAAATACAATCCACAAAAAAAATGAACTAATATGCATTCACTGGTCACTTTATTAGGTACACCTATTCAACTGTTTCTTAGCACAAATATTGAATCAGCCAATCGTACAACAACTCAGTGCATTTAGGAATGTAGGAATAGTCCACACAACCTGCTGAAGTTCAAACTGAGCGTCAGAATGGGGAAGAAAGGTGATTTAAGTGGCTCTGAATGTGCTGTGGTTGTTGGTAACACACAGGCTGGTCTGAGTATTTTTGAAGCTGTTGATCTCCTGGGATTTTCCCACACAATTATCTCTAGGGTTTACATAAAATGGCCTGAAAAATATCCAGTTAGCGGCACCTTTCTGAGTGAAAACACCTTGTTGATGCCAGAGGTCAGAGGAGAATGGTCAGAACTGCTTTGAGCATTAGGAAGGCAACAGTAGCTCCACCAAGCAATACAGAAGAGCATCTCTGAACGCACAGCACATCAACCTAGAAGCAGATGGGCGACAGCAGCAGAGAAGCACACCAGGTGCCACTCCTGTCAGCTAAGAACAGGAAACTGAGGCTACAGTTCACATGGACTCACTAAAAATGTACAATAGAAGATTGGAGGGGGGGGGAATTGCCCGGCCTAAGTCTCAATTTCTGCCATTCAGATGAGTTTCAGATGGTAGGGTTAAAATTGAGCATAAACAACACCTCAAACTAATTTCTTGAACATAATGTACTCAAATGGGCATAGAGAGCATATTTGGGATGTGGTGGAACAGGCATGGATGTGCAGCAAGTGTGTAATGCTATCATGTCAACATGAACCAAAATCTCTGAGGAATGTTTCCAGCACCTTGTTGAATTAAGAGGGGAAAAGGGGGTCCAACCTGGTGGCAGTAAGGTGGTCAGTGAGTGTATGTAGTTAATAAAGGTAGTATTTTCTGGCATTGTGACATTTTATTTACAGAATTTCTAAAACTTTGTGTTACTCTTTATTTGAAAGAAACTGTTAATTTACAAAAATCATATTTTGCATGCAAAACACAGGAAGACCATGTCAGTGTTGTGCCAAAAAAGTGATCATCTGCCAAAAGTAATTTCTGGTATTTACCAAATAATGACTGCCCGTATTTAAACTGTTGGAAATGACTTGTTGGCCTATGTCTGTCAAACATGTCTCACATTAATGATATCAAGTCATTTTGAGCCAGAAACAACAGTCCTGTCACAAGGTAGAAGCTGCAATCAGTTTTTGGCAAAGTGACTTTTACATGTCTGTGTTTTCAAGAGAGATTTGGCTGAGAGGGCAGTAGAAATTGCAACAAAGTTTCACATAAGATAAGCAAAGCAAAGATATCACACAGCGGTGAGGCTGAAAACTTAACCCCAGCGGACGGAGTGGGCCTCTCCCCTTGCTGGGGGTGGGATCTAACGGGGAAGGAGAGCGCTGTTTCTCCGCCAGTGTTCTGTCCACCTCCTCTGCAGCCGGTTACCTCACCATTGAGACGGTGAAGGATCTTAGGAATTTAGCCGCAACTGAAAGTTATAAAGGTAGGACTGAAGCAACACCTGTGTTTTCCCTTTATGGCTCGTGTGTGTAGTGGGGGGAGGGGGTGCTCTCTGTGTGTCTGCTGGACGCACAGAGAGCAACCTGCGGAACTATGGAAACGATTTGTAAAGAGAGGGGAAATAATAATAATAATAATAAAATCAGACTATCAATAAAAACAATAAGTTTAATCAGCCAGACGGACGCATTAAAAAGATAATGTATCCTAAAAAGTTCTTACAGAATAACAACGAGCAGCCGTCAAACAGGATACCGGATGCTGTAACTGTGCACTTTCTCATTACTGTACCTTTAACTGTGAGCCGGCGGCTGCAGCCCAACGTTTCCCTTTGCTGCCGTATCACAATCCCGCGATCCCAGACAGCGCCAAGGCTTCCATTAAAAAGTTATGTTATCTGGATCACTACATTTCGGCGCTGCACTTTATTTAAAAGTTTTTTAAAGAGGCTTTTTTAAACAAACGCTCTCAGTATCAAAGTAGGGTGAGTATCGAACGTACTGATACGTAGAAGCTGTGTTGTATCAATATGTGCTTGTGTCGATACTGTCATTCTATATTTTATAGCAGGTTGAGCTAATTTTGCGCACCGGCTTTGCGCAGTGTCGCTTTATCTGTAGCTGTCTGTTCATTGTGTAGAATTCACTGCACACCTATATGAGACACATGGATTCAAAGGTCATGCCCAAAAATCTTACTATTGGAACAAATATTGTTCAGTGAAAAGTTAAATATGTTGAGTTTTGCATCAAAAAAGCCTTTTGGTTATACTATATGTGTACTGTAGCTAACAGCTGTAAAAGGAAAAAACATATATATATATATATATATATATATATATATAGTAGAATCAACCTGCAATATTCATATTTTTTAAATAAGTGTTAACTAATCCTTCCAGTTAAGGCTGCGATTGGCCACATGTGGATGGAAGAAAACAAACTTTATTAAATCAGTGTCAGCTCTTGCATTTGCAGGAAATGTTGGATAACTTTGGGATACCTTGAAATGTAATTCAGCATAGAAATGACATGACATAATTAAACAGGTGTTACTTTATTGGAGAGAGATGAAATAAACCTGATAGTTATGGATAGATAGCTGACCAGCCCTTATACACTAAATGAAGGGAAAAACAACATGTTTTTGGCTTCATCTGACAAAAAGATCCAGAATAACTCAAGTACCCTCAGAGGAAGTAGACTACTGTGCTTCATCTGGGCTCTGTGTTTGGTATTTGGAAAGTCTAGCCTGTATTGGGAGACTTAAGCCAATCACAGGTGAATTGCATAAGTTGGTGAATAGTGAAAGAGTTTATATAGGAAGTAGGACCTTCTGGTATTGATTCCAGCCCTGCACCTGGCTCTCTCAGGTGAGGGCTGGAATCGTGTGTGAGGCCAAAAGTCAGGCTTATTTTTAAAGTATACGAAAGAACTTGCTCGTGCGTGTCTTCTGGGAGGGGCTTGGACCAGTGAGGGGAGAGCTGCAGGAGGAGAGTTGCATATTTTTACAATCATCCACCTTTTCTTGATTTCTGCCTTCTGCAGCTTGGAAGGGAAAGGATGTCCCGGGAACAGCAGGCGGTGGCTCGTGCCAGGAAAGCCTTTGAAACAGGCAGGTCCAAATCTGTAGAGTACCGGATCAGCCAGCTGAAGAACCTGCAGCGTTTATTCACCGAGAGACAGAAAGAGATCGCGGCTGCTATTAAGAAAGATCTCAATAAGGTGAGTGCCTAGACTCCTGTCTGTGTTTACACAAATTAAAATCGATGTGAAGACCGGCTTCCAGTGTTTGCCATTTTATTACTTAGATAAGTACAAGGGCACTCGGACAGCACATCCTCCACCAAGGCCAAGACCCATCTCACTATTCTCAAGAAATCCATCTGGATCCAAATATAATTTTATATTTATTTATTTTGGCTGTGTGACTTTGTAGTTTTTGCATATTTGTGCTGACACACAAACAGGCAGTCTGATAAAGGGGAGAGAGCTGGGAGGTGGAAATATGATTGCTATCAATATGACTTTATGTAAATTAGGAATATGTGATTGCTCTGTTAAGAAATATGTAAGTATTAAGGTAGTCAAAGGCAGTTCATAAAATCTCAAAATGAAATATGAGTTTGAGTCAAGGACGTTTGAAATCCTACTTTAGCATCTAAATAGTTTCTTCAGACAGAAACTAAACTGAGCTTTAAGGAGATCCTACATTCATGCTCTCCCTCAGACCGAGGCTGGCACGCAGTTCTATGAGACTCTGAGTCTGGAGGGTGAGCTCAGCCTCTTCATTAAGAATCTAAAGGAGTGGGCAGCCCCTCAGCATGTGAAGAAGAACCTGCTGACCCTGTCTGACACCGTCTACATCCATCCGGAGCCGCTGGGGGTGGTGCTGATCATCGGGGCCTGGAACTACCCGTGGGCTGTGACCATCCGGCCTCTCATTGGAGCCATTGCTGCTGGTATTGTACCATGTTGCGAGTGTGCGGGGTGGGTGAAAGGGCAGTGTGTGATTTAATGAGGTCAGCAGTCATATTCCTGCTCCTTTCACACTTCTTGTTCATAAAAATTAGACACCGCCAGTCGAGCTACGTCCTTTGTCTACTTACTCAAGTGCAAAATTGCATAAAAGAGCATTAAAAAATGTTTATTTATAATAATAATGCTGATTATTTTTGGATGTGTTATATAATAAACGAAGACAAAATAACCAATAAAATTAAGTATCAGAGTCGACTTAGAGAACAACAGATTCTCAATTTAAAATATACAATAAGCAGCCTAAAAGCTTCAAATCAGAGCCTGTGTAAATCTCTCTCTGGAGAAGTTAGCATCAGACAGCAAAGACCACAACATTTCTGCCTCAGCTTTGGAGATCACGGCACGTATTAAGTTCTTTTCTGTTCTTCTGTTTCTCAGCCCAGCTGGTTCCCATTGTCTTGTGATCACAACCACTCAAGTTCCCCTTTTTATCCAGCCACTGCCAAGTATTCTCTTTCAGCTTCTGATAAGTAGGTCAAAGGCCACTCGGTGAACTCTATACTGCAATTATGGGAGCAGAAGTTTTAAGATCAGCAAAAGAGTCATAGTGTGTGTGCTCTTATGTGGGTATTTACCCATTACATGCTGGGGTTTTTTTTTTTTGTTGTTGTTTTTTCTGTTCTGGGTTGATGTGTGAGCACATTCTCATAGTCTCAGCTGTCTGAGGGAGTGATCCAGTTCCAATAAGTGAGCTTATGAAACACTCTTTTCTGTGTAAAAAGCTCACCTCACTCAGCTTTGATCACATTGTGATGGAAAGTTTTCTTGTCGTAGCATGACAATGCAGTATTTGTAACATGTGGTCATCCCGTCATAGCTTTGCAGATTAGCAGTGGGTTCATGTAGGTGGCTCATTTGTATTTCATTTCAGAGTCGAGCGCATTCATGCCGCACTTTCACAACGTGGACTTTGTCCTGTTCCCCAGCAATATCAGATATTACACAAGTGCTGATATCAGCTCGGTGGGTCAGAAGTCTTTTCTTCTGATTATGTTTGGCCAAAGGCAACTGCCAGAGCCACAAATCTGTTATACAGAATTATACATTGGAATTCCGTTCAGTTTTATTTATATGGTGCCAAATCACAACAGTCGCTTAAAGACGCTTTATATTATACGGTAAAGACCCTGCAATAATTACAATAAAATTTAAAATAATTTTTAAAATAACACATACATTGATTTTCAGTGTATTGTAATAATGTAATAAAACATTAAAATTTAAAATAGTGATTTACTGAATTTCCCTTTCCATTTATTTCCAAGTAAGTTGATCACAGTAAAACAGAGCCGTAATCCACTCATGTAGAATATTTAATACATGATTATATACCATATACAAAAACCCTGATGTATGTAAAAATACCTGTTCAACTTAATCAAGTGTACACTTCAAGTGTCAGTGATAATTAATACAAATCCATAAAGGAGCAGGTGAGGCTCCCAAAAGAGACAAAGGTGAACATCCGAGAGCAGGTGTGTGACTCGGAGGAGGGGACTGTCTGAGCTGTCTCAGTGGAGAAGGAGTTAATGATCCATAAATGTTAGATAATGGTGCCAAATGCATGCACGCAGGACCAACTGGACTTTTTGGACTTGAAGCACTGATCTGCATTCTGCTGAAGAGCTTTCCTTCCACAGTTTGTGCTTTCAGATTTCAAGTTGATAATAATAAAATTAAAATATTTCTTATAAACTCTGTTGTTGACTCACTTGGTTAGAACCCCCCCCCCGGACAAACAGCATTAGAAGAAAATGACTGAAAATAATTGTTAGATAAGCACCAGATGGCTCTAATGTTTCTGCCTTGTCATATGTGTTGCCTTCCTCCTTTACCTGTCCAGGTAATGCAGCTGTGGTGAAGCCCTCTGAGGTCTGCGTTCACACCTCAAAAGTCATGGGAGGAACTCCTGCCAGTTCTACATCGACAAAGTAAGGACAGGTTACATCACAGCAGCGGAGCATCCAGCCAGACGAGATGCTATTATTAGTCGCTCGTTCTTTACAGCAACACAATTACATGTGCACTCACACTTTTGTGCTGTGCTAAGCGGTGTCACATTAAAGCAAAACTGTGAAATGTTTCTCCCAAAAACACAACACATCAGGGAAACGGTGTTTACTGATAGAAACATGACGGGGACAGTTGTGCATACAAAGGCTTCTGACTCGTGCTGTACTTTATAACGGGAAGCCTTCAAAAACATAGAACACTGCCGTGCATATTAAATCGGTTGAATCACAGAGACATTTAACATGTTGTTTCAGAACCTTTTGTGATGCCTGAATGTGTGTGTGTGTCTCCTTGTGTGCCAGGAGCTTTACCCTGTAGTAACTGGAGGAGTGCCAGAGACCCAGGAGCTGCTACGCCAGAAGTTTGATCACATCTTCTACACCGGCAACAGCATGGTGGGAAAAGTGATCATGGAGGCTGCCGCCAAGCACCTGACGCCAGTCACCCTGGAGCTCGGCGGCAAGAGCCCCTGCTACATCGACAAGAACTGTGACATAAGCATAGCCTGCAGGTGAGAGTAATGCTCAGTATTATTTGTTTTCCTGTTAAATATCCCAGTTCTTTTTTTTTTCCTTACACACAATCACTCAGAAGCTTAATATTTCCGTGAAGGGGGTCTAAATATGCGCAGTATCTTAGTGTGATTCACAGCTCAAGGCAGTGTAGGTCTTGTGGATACTGGTTTAGCCCCTCAGTTCATTATCTGTCTGGACCTTTCAGTTTAAGCTTCTCTTCTTTCAACACCACCCTGCCTTTAAGCACGCCTTCCTGTGGGTGCTACACCTCATAAACAAACAGCAGGTGGGTGGGGCTGCTGTGCTTGAATCCAGAGCTGTGTGAGATGTTCACTCTCTGTGATGGTAAGAGAAGTCTAAAGGGTGGGTTTTAGAATACTTTCACGTGTGCTGACGGCACTTTTTGCAACCTTGGGCCATATTTAATATGACCATCCACCACTGTAATAGATATATATATCTTTAATGACAAGAACTGGTTCACAAGTTTGAATTTATTTTGGATTTTCTCCAGTCCACACAAAAGTTTACATACAGGTTCAAGTGTATACATATACCCCACTAATATTTGGTCAAATGTTAACCCTGTTAACTCTTCCTCTGCTGTGTAGGCGTATCACTTGGGGAAAGTACAGTAACTGTGGTCAGACGTGTATTGCCCCAGATTACATCCTTTGTGAGCCCAGCATCCAGGACCGGGTCATTCAAGAGGTCAAGAAGTGCATTAAGGTACCCAAGACCTGAAAACATAGCTGTCACTGGAGAACTGCAAAACTAAGGAAAAATATGATCCGTTTATTTCAGTGTACACCTCAAAGACATGTTTCTGTCCCAGAGGTCCATCATCAAAGCAGCAACTTGCCACATCAGAAAGTGATGAAGCCTTCATGTGTTCCTCCGTTAATTCACCCGTCTTTGATGTAACTTTTATAGGAGTTCTACACAGACAACCCAAAGACATGCCCCGACTACGGTCGCATCATCAACCAGCGCCATTTCAAGAGGGTCATGGCCATGTTGGAAGACAGCACCATCGCTGTCGGAGGGGACAATGATGAGTCAGACTGCTACATAGGTAACACCCACAGACTTTTCTCATTGATGCAAATAATTCAAAAAGGTAAAGGTTATTAATGCAATTATTTTCTCAAGCCTTGACCGCTCCAGCTTCTTCCTTTGTGGCATTAATGTAAAGTCGCTCTCTTGATTCCAAATACTCAAGAATCCAGCAGCAAGACTTCTTACTGGATTTAGCTCATAGCATCCCGACCTTAATGTTTGAGTGTAAACAAGTATTCCAGGACTTGTTGTGACAGTAAAACAAGTTATTTTAAAACTGCACTGTCCTATCATTTTAGTGAGGACTCATAAATAACTACACATAAGAAATGTTAGTGAAATCTATTTATAATTCAAATGTGTGGAAGAAGAAAACATGTCAGCTGATCACATCCGATTTTTAATCGCCAGATATCAGTGCTGTATCGGTCTCCATCAGTTGGGCTCTTGTTGCTGTCATTCAGAGTGATCTACCTGAGAATGTAAAGCAGGTGCCTCACAGACATTTTCAGGGCAAACATGCATATAATATGCTCAGTGTAACTTTTGATCAAGTTCATAAAAGGGACCCACCTGTTGGCAGGAAGATGGATGACAGGTAAAAGAAAATAAGGAAGTTTTATTTTAAACTGAAATAAGGAAAAACGTTCAGGAATAAGACGGCGTCATGCAGTGTCCCTGTGATGTGCTTAGCTCCAACAGTTCTACGGGACGTGAAGCCGGAGGCTAAAGTAATGCAGGAGGAGATTTTTGGACCTCTGCTTCCTATCTTACCAGTCAGTGACCCGGATGAAGCCATCAAGTTTATCAATAAGGGAGAGAAACCTCTGGCTCTCTACGTGTTCTCACCTGATAACAAGGTATCTAACAGCTGTCATCACAGCAAAGCAGTTAACACATGGAAACCAGGATTTAAATCCAGACTTACGGGCAATGTGAATTTCTTTTTCTTCTTCTCTCTAAAGGTGATAGAGAGAATAAGAGACGAGACTTCGAGTGGCGGATTCCTGGCCAACGACTGCCTCGTACACTATTCTGTCAGTGCGCTGCCTTTCGGAGGAGTGGGTGAGTCTTACAGGGGACTACAGAAGTCCATCTTCTTTCTCTTCGCTAATGGACCATTTTTTATCCAATCAGTGACTTTATTCTTATTATGTCGATTGAAAGTGACCCAAACTGAGGCCAGCATCTCTCTGTATTTCATGTGTAGGAAACAGTGGGATAGGCTGCTACCACGGCAAGTTCAGCTTTGACCGACTGAGCCACCGGCGCGGTTGTCTCATCAAGAAGCTGAACATGGAGGGAGTGAACGACATGCGCTACCCACCGCACACATTAAAGAAACTGGGCTGGGCACGCTTCTTCATCCTCAACACTGCAGACCTGGGCTGGATGGGGCGGATGGCGCTCCTAGCTGTGCTAGCTGTGGTGGCTGCTGTTGTGATTCAGGTGAGTTTGGGAGGAATAAGAAGAAATGTGTGTAGGTTCTCAGCCATCCAGGTAGTCTCAAGAGCTTGGGGGGCGGGCGACTGGACTTGATCACGTTTCACCTTCAGACTTCTTCAGTTCTGAAACCAAAAGGTGGAGACTATCCAAGAAATAACCATTACTGATACTGACGCAGACAGCACCAGTGGACTGGCTTCCCAACTGGTTGCAATGTTTTCCAATGAGCAGAGAAACTTGGACCCTCCTGTAGTTGAACACATCCCTCGATCGTCACACACTGCACATGTGAGTTACTGACTCAGACAAAAGAGAGAGATCACGTTACTCCAACGTTACCAGCCTTGCACTGGCTCCCTGTGCATTATAGAATCCAGTATAAAGTAGCACTATTTGCAGAGGTGGGACGTAACGAAGGTCAAATATTTATATTTATTTTTCTGACTACTTTTTACTATTACTCCCTACATTTTTACACAAATATCTGTAATTTCTACTTCTTACATTTTCAAAACAGACTCGTTACTTTAGGTTTAACATATCTGAGAAAAGTTAGCATTTCCGGTCACTGCGCCGTCAAACATCAAACGATCTGAGCCTAAATAGACTGGCGTATCCTCCATCTCTGGTGCTTATCGCATGCAAAGAGATTAAAGAGGCAAAACCATATAGTTTATGCATCATTTATAGCATTATAATCAGGGGTTGCAGTGGGCCGGACTGAGTCCATAAGTTGTGCCCGTGGTTCAGCATCTTTGCTAGCACTACGAAGAGGAGCAAAAATAAAGGGCGTAACGTGTGGGAGGTCATTTTAAATGCAACGTTTCTAAATGCTCAACAAATATCAGCAAGCACACAAAAGTGTCTGCAGTTTGTCACACAGTGTGTCTGCTAGCTAAAAGAAGAGCTGCTGTATTTCCAGGGAGAGAAAAGAATGAAAGATTTCACTCAGAGATGTAAGAAAGAGGACAGGAGAGGAAGAAGAGAGGTTAGATTTGAAGGTAAGGACTGCAAAACAAACGGAGGTATGCTGACTTTGTGTAATTCAAAGATTGTGTGAAAATAATGCAGTTTAGTGCAGGATAAACAGGTCAGTGTGCTGTACTGTATTTACAGTAAAGCTCTGTGCTGGACTGGTGCACAGTGTCTGTGTTCATGGTCAGTTACAGTTTACATGAAGTGTAGCAGAGATGAGTTTGAATCAAAGCTGCTGATTCAATCACCGAATTCAACATTTATACAACCTGCTACTTTTACTTTCTGACTTTGAGTACATTTCAGAGCCTGTACTTTTTAAAATTTTACTTAAGTAAAGAAGTTGAACCAGTACAGATTTAGGGTTAGGGGTTGTATAACCACCTGTTGGTTTGGCACGCTCTTCAGTTGTGTTTTTAGTGCTTCCATGTGGACTGAATTTATTCATGTTTGTGGGCTGTTTGGTTTGCAGTAACAAGGTTTAACACAGTTTTAATCCTTATAGCGTGAGGCTTTTTCTACCTGAACTGTCCACAGCTAAATTACAGATACGGCCCGGTTCACATACAAAGATGTCCATTTGGGAAAAGGTTAAAGAATAACAATGATGCAAAATGCTTCTTTCTTTTTTTTTTTTTTGGCTCACAATAAATTTGAAATATTTGGAATATTTTTGAATATTCACTTTTGCTCACAGCTAAGATCCGCCCTCTTTAAATACTTCGCTGTATTTCTGTTCAGTGCAACTTTATAACACAGTTATAACTGTATTTTTTCTCCATTGTTATTCAATATTTACATATGTAAATACTGAATGCATGGCATTTACTTTTTTTCATACTATGGCGTTTTCCTGCTTGTACAAGTTTGCCCTCTACAGTGTGCGGAAAAGCTTTTGCCCTCACCTCCGTACTGACTCACAACACAGGACTCAAACAGGATGTTAAAACCCCTCCTCACAGCTGACCGCTGAAATACTTGTCAGTCATTTTAAAAGCAATATGAATGCAGAGCAACTGTAAAGAAAAACCTCTAATTCATTTGTGGTTTTGCAGAATTACCTCCTTTGAAGACGTTCTGCTGTTTCCTGTCTCGCCTGGACCACAGAGGAGGAACGAGGAGCGTTTGTTTGTTCATCCACGAACAATTCAGCAATATGTTGCTGTTTCAGGGTTGCCGTGATCCATTTTACATTTCAGTGAATTTTATGATGTTCACTGAAAGCAGTTTATTCTAATGAAGGTAATTATTTATTTTCATCAATGGAAGAATCACTACATTCCATTATTTTACAGTAACTGATTTTTTTTAATACTCTTTTTATGAGTGATTGTTTAATGAAGTAATAATGTGTGTAGAGCTACTGCATGATTTATGATGTGATGTCAGGTTATTTTACTCTACATTTAAAAACATCTTTATATGAAGGGCCTTAAGATGAAGTTTATTTTCATAATGAAGAATGAATCATTATTATTATTATTATTATTATTATTATTATGTAGGAGCTACCTGCACATTATTTTGAGCTTGTTGTTTCAGTTGCGGATCAGCCGTTAATCGGACATTCAGCCCGAGTGCAGCTGATTTCATCTCAGTGTGGCGCTTTTCTGTTTTTGTTTTTTTGCCTACGGCAGAGATGAAGACGAGTCCGTGAGATTTCAGTGTTTTTAGTCCAAACACTTGTTTCATATGAGCTGATTGCATGACATGAAGTTTTTAATTAATTTTTCTGACCAAATGTAAAACATTTAAGTAACCATGTAAGTGCAGTGGTTTCTAAATGTTTGTTTATATCACACCATCGAAATGCAAACAACAATTAAATTTATATGTATTTCTATTTTAATATTCAAATAAATAAATTACTACATGTATCAGTTTGGGATTTATATTTTTATTCTGTATTATTGCATTACATATGTTACAGTATATATTATAAAGTTGTTGTTTTTTTTCTATCAGCTTTTCTCTCTGAATTAGAAATAAATTTAACATTCAGCCTAATATTTTAATTAACTGTTAAAGTATATGAAAACTTATTATTATTACAAACCCTCAAAGGCTGAGACTTTCAGAAGGAAAGATGAAGGAGGGATCGCCGCTCGAAGCAACTGCCTCTGGGGGTCAACAACTTGAGAACATGTTTCTTGATGTCAGATTTCAACAGATTTGGAGAGTTTATCATCTGCGATACATAATCTCATTTAAAAGCTTCAGATAATCCAGAGAAATGTCTGCTTGCATAGTGTGATTCCCTTCTTTTGATCTTTGGGACCACAAACCTCACTTTGCCTTTCATGGACAAGAACTTGTTTAAGATTGACCGACGCAAAGTGGAAAGCTGTTCTTTAATCTGAACAAAAGTAATTTTAGTGAGAGTGTATCAGAAGCTTCCATATACACTCACTGGACACTTTATTAGGTACACTTTCCTAGGACTGGGTTGGACCCCCTTTTTGCCCTCAGCTGGCTTATTTCTTCATGTCACAGATTCAACAAAGTGCTGGAAACATTTTTCATTCTGGTCCATGTCGACATGATAGCATCACACAGTTGCTGCATATTTGTCAGCTGCACATCCATCATGTGAATCTCCCGTTCCTCCACATCTCACACATGCTCTGTGGGATTGAGATCGGGCTTTGGAGGCCATTTGTACCGTACATTTGAGTACAGAGAAGTCACTGTAATGTTCAAGAAACCAGCTTGAGATGATCTGAGCTTTGTGATGTGTATACAGTGTACATGGTCAACAATACTCAGATAGGCTGTGGAGTTTTAACAATGCTCAGCTGGTACTGAGGGGCCCAAAATGTGCCAGGATTTCCCACATTATTACACCCCAGATACAAGGCAGAACGGCTCCATGCTTCCATGTTGTTGGAGAACATAACACTAATGCTCGGTTTGAACTTCAGCTGATTATCTTCACCATATCTGCATGCCTAAATGGCCCGAGCTGCTGCCCTGTGATTGGCTGATTAGATATTGAAAAGGCAAACATAATAAAGTGACTGTATGTGAAGGCCCCATTAATGCTAAACTGTATGTACAGGACTTGGAGCAACATATGCTGCCATCTTTTCCCCTTAATTTTTTTTCTTATTTGAGTAATACCATACAAACCACATGTTACAAGTATAACAACAGCACACGGCCACAGTAAATTAGCCCAGGTGCTAAGACCTGTCACCCACTGAGAACATGAGGTGCACTGTAAAATGAAAAATACAACTACAGAGGCCCGCGAACTGCTGATAAGCTAAAAACCTGCAACTGTAAAGAATGGGAAAAGATTTCACTTTCCAAACTACAGCAGCTGCTCTTCCAAACATATTTACAGAGTGTGTGAAAAAGGAGGTGAATAGGTGTGGCACACTGGTAAACTTATACTAACTTACTGCTAAGACAAAAAAGTCAGCACCTTCCCCCCCCCCAAAAAAGCAAAAATAAGAGCAAACTTTTAACATTTGATCTGCTAATTGTGGATCAATTTTCAATCAATCATTGGCTTTAAACAATTTGCAAATCAGTGCATTTTGTTCCTGCAGACATTTTGCACAGCACTCTGTTCTTTGGGAAGCGAGGTTAATATTGCCTGCTTCTGTGTTTTATATGGAAGCTTTTTTCCACCACTGATAAGTCGGCAGGGCTAAGAAATTTAAAGTTATCATCTCAAAAAATTTAAGTTTGAGTTAGTAAGTCAAAATTCAGAGATAATAACTTATAATAACCCAAGATTTTGACTCATGGATGGCAAAAAAAAATTCTCTCTTTTTAGTGGCAGAAACAAGCGTCCATAATTTTAGGAAGGCAATGATTGAAGATATGCAAGCATGCAGTTTGGGAACAGAGCTGCCAATTTTACATTTAGAAAACTAATGAATAAAATGCTCCAAGCTCACTTTAAAAGATTTTTTTTTTAATGTTGTCTAAGCTCCTCCAAATAAACACCTCCACTTTATCATGCAGGCTAACTTGTTATGGAAAAAGGCAAACTGACGTGAATAATAACATTAATAATTCTTCAGTCCCAGAGGGCCAGTCCTGTGAGCTGCAATACTTGTTAATCAATGAACCGGAAAAATTGGAATCATTTCCTGATTTAGCCACCAGGTGTCTGTCTCTCTCATTTCACACAACTTACAATTAGGAGTATTTGCTCCAAGATCCCCCCTTAGACTAACACACACACACACACACACACACACACACACACACACACACACACAAATCACCTCCCTCCCATATTCAAAGTGCTTCTCTGAGTCAGTACATGAAGGCAGCTGAAATTTAGTCTATGAGGAGTTTCTCTCGTCTTCGTCATGGGTTTTTCTCTCTACCTCCTGACTCTGCTTCTTCTCCTTTCCCGCTGCACAGGTAGGAGACTCACACACATAGTGCACAGTACTGGAGCATTTAAAACTGCATGCGGAATCTATGGTGGGGTTCAGTTTCCCGTGTGTGTATTTTTCAGTTTTAACTTATTCTTATTTAATTCAAAAGGGTAAATATTGCAATAATACTTTGTTATAAGCATTCACAGCAACACCTGATGAAACATGTTGAAACCTGTGGGAAGGCGAGTGGCACGAGATTATTAACAGTCATAACTGCAATGCAAAGATCTACATGTTTTATTCAGTTTCTTCTATTTTTCTCTAGGTTTTACTGGCTGATGCTACTTCTTTATAAGTGTTTAGCCCTTTGTAGGCCACTCATTGAAATACTTTGAAATTTCAACTTTAGTGTTACTGGAGGACATAAGACTTAATTACTTTTGTGACATTTTTTCAAAATGTTTCATTTTCATGTTGAAAATCAAAGCCAATGAAGTTACTACATTTGGGTCCTCGCCCATAAAAATTCCAAGAAGTGTACAAGAAAAGCACATACATGATGAAAGGAACATGTATTTTAGGTCATTACAACATACACGTTATAACTTTAAACAACATTAGGCCATTTCTGCAGGATGGGCGTCGTATACAAAATGTGTGGAAATGACCAAATAGTCACCTGCCCTATAAAGGGTTAAATATTAACAGGAAAGAACTGCAAACAGCAGTGATTTTCATTACTAATTAATGAGCTTATCGTTTTCTTTATGTGATTAACTGTGATAGACACCTGCAAATCATAGTGGAAAAAAAAACCAGAGGTCAAGGTAACATCATCAGATGTTTTATCAAAGCCAAACATATTTAACCTTCATCATGAAAGTGGTAGAAAAGCAGCCATTTAAGGAGGTGCAAATCTGTCAGCACTTAAAGTTCACTGAAGAAAATTAAGTGACAATTTTCTTTTTCTTTTCTTTGGTTTTTTTTCAGTTCGATCACCTTTTATTGTTCAGATAGGAAACTGGAATGCTTATGTTCTGAATGTTTGTTGAAGAGCAGCCTTTTTGGTTACAGTCCACAAGAGTCACAAGAATAGAGCCATAAATGTGAGCCATCCAGTGTCTGCTGCACAGCAATCTCTGTCTTCAGTTTAAGAAGGACCACCGCAAGAAACTGGTCGCCACAAACCAGAAGATGTAGCGGGAAAAATTATCAGTGTGCGCAACTGAGCTACATCCCTGTGAAAAAGAGAGTTTTCACAGGTAGACGTCTGGACTTTGACTGCAGCACCTTCATTCTTTTTCAGCCATTCTTGTAGATTTGCTGCTTCGGATCATTGTCCTGTTACATAACCCAGTTTCAGCCAAGCTTTAGCTGTCAGACAGGTGGCCTCACATATGACCCTAGAAACCTTTGGTATACAGAGGAATTCATGGTCAGCTCCATGACTGCAAGGAGCCCAGATCCTGTGGCTGCAAACCAGTTCTCACCCCTCAACCTCATACCAACTGTGCTTGACAGTTGGTATGAGGTGTTTGTGCTGATATGCTATACGTATTTAATACTTTAAAATTTAACACACAAACTGAGGCCTGTAGAGTCTGAGATGCAGTGCTTGCATTTTCTTGCAGTTACTCTGAGCATTGCACGGCCTGACCCTGGGGGTGAGGTTGTTGGGACGTCCACTTCTGGGAAAATTGCGGCATTGTGTTAACACACACACCTGAACAAATTGTTAAGACATCTGCTTTTATAGCAGTGCTCACACTTACTGATGATGAGTTAATCAAGTGCATTTAATCAGCACCTACTGTTACTTACCTTCTGTTGGTGAGAACTGCTGTCCCCTTTCAAAGAACGGCATTGTGGGAGGCAGCGAGGTTAATCTGTGTTCCTATATTAGCTAAATGGTTCTTTCATTCCCACCACAGAGTCAGACTCTGGACTTTCATTCACAGCAGAAACACAATACACAACCACAGCACAACACTAATAACATCATCTCCACCTTGAATGAGCGTGTTTATGCTGCCGTGCAGAGGCAGTCAAGGAGTCAGATGAAGCCACTTTACACTGAAGGCAATCAGTGTAATAACAGCCAGCTGACCTGTGTGAAAGGCTAAAATCAGCCTGCATCTTTTCCACTCACGGACACAGACCGGCACATTTGCCAACATCTAAATTGAGCAAAGCAGCATTAAAAATTTGAAGTAAGCTGGTAATTTATTTTAATACAAGTACACTGTAAGTCAGTATGTACCGCAGTCTGATCATCGCACATCGCTCAGTCACAGCTGTTGTTGTTACTGTAAGCAGAGTAAATCGGAGGAGGATCTATGAATTTGACTGCAATCAGAATATTGGGTGTCTTTTTGAATCTCTGTACTTTTCACAGAAGTAATCACCCAGAAAAGAAGTTTCAAAGCTTCGGTGTATGTAGGGAAGTGGGGTGATCGATTGTAATAAATAAGTAATTTGTAATCATAGATAATTTTATCGTATTTTGTTTGTGTTTTTCAGATACAGGGGGTGCAGAATGTATTCAGACCCCTTTAAATTTTTCACTCTTTGTTTCATTGCAGCCATTTGCTAAAATCAAATAAGTTTTTTATTTCTCATTAATGTACACTCGGCACCCCATCTTAACAGAAAAAAACAAATGTAGAATTTTTTGCAAATTTATTAAAAAAGAAGAACTGAAACATCACATGGTCATAAGTATTCAGACCCTTTGCTCAGTATTGAGTAGAAGCACCCTTTTGAGCTCGTACAGCCATGAGTCTTCTTGGGAATGATGCAACAAGTTTTCCACACCTGGATTTGGGGATCCTCTGCCATTCTTCCTTGCAGATCCTCTCCAGCTCCATCAGGTTGGGATGGTGAACGTTGGTGGACAGCCATTTTCAAGTCTCTCCAGAGATGCTCAGTTGGGTTTAGGTCACGGCTCTGGCTGGGCCAGTCAAGAATGGTCACAGAGTTGTTCTGAAGCCACTCCTTTGTTATTTTAGCTGTGTGCTGAGGGTCATTGTCTTGTTGGAAGGTGAACCTTCGGCCCAGTCTGAGGTCCTGAGCACTCTGGAAGAGGTTTTCTTCCAGGATATCTCTGTACTTGGCCGCATTCATTTTTCCTTCAATTGGAACCAGTCGTCCTGTCCCTGCAGCTGAAAAACACCCCCATAGCATGATGCTGCCACCACCATGTTTCACTGTTGGGATTGTATCGGGCAGGTGATGAGCAATGCCTGGTTTTCTCTACACATACCGCTTAGAATTAATGCCAAGAAGTTCAATCTCTGTCTCATCAGACCAGAGAATCTTATCTCTCACAGTCTGGGAGTCCTTCATGTGTTTTCTGGCAAACTCTATGCGGGCTTTCATATGTCTTGCACTGAGGAGAGGCTTCCGTCGGGCCGCTCTGCCATAAAGCCCCGACTGGTGGAGGGCTGCAGTGATAGTTGACTTTGTGGAACTTTCTCCCATCTCCCTACTGCATCTCTGGAGCTCAGCCACAGTGATCTTTGGGTTCTTCTTTACCACTCTCATCAAGGCTCTTCTCTCACCATTGCTCAGTTTGGCTGGACGGCCAGGTCTAGGAAGAGTTCTGGTCGTCCCAAACTTCTCCCATTTAAGGATTATGGAGGCCACTGTGCTCTCAGAACCTTGAGTGCTGCAGAAATTCTTCTGTAACCTTGTCCAGATCTGTGCCTCGCCACAATTCTGTCTCTGAGCTCCTTGGGCAGTTCCTTCGACCTCATGATTCTCATTTGCTCTGACAGCACTGTGAGCTCTTATATAGACAGGTGTGTGCCTTTCCTAATCAAGTCCAATCAGTTTAATTAAACACAGCTGGACTCCAATGAAGGAGTAGAACCATCTCAAGGAGGATCAGAAGAAATGGACAGCATGGGAGTTAAATATGAGAGTCACAGCAAAGGGTCTGAATACTTATGACCATGTGATATTTCAGTTTTTCTTTTTTAATAAATTTGCAAAAATGTCTACATTTTTGTTTTTTTCTGTTAAGATGGGGTGCTGAGTGTACATTAATGAGAAATAAAATGAACTTTTTTGGCTGCCATGAAACAAAGAGTGGAAAATTTAAAGGGGTCTGAATACTTTCCGTACCCACTGTAGCACATGTTTAAAGGATAAGCACGTGTCATGTGAAAATTAATAATTACCTCAGCTTGTATATGTGTGTGTGTCAGCTGCAAAATTCAGCTGCAGAGGACAAACACATTTGTGGATCAGGTAGTTGCTGAATAAGAAAAAAATGAACACTGTGTCTAATGGGGCGATAACATGAGATTAATTAATATTCATTTATTAACTGCAGGAAGACTGTTGGTCTGGCACAGCGCAGAGCTGTCCAGCGCTGTGGGTTGTGTCTGTGTGCGAGTTTTTGGATCTAAACTGAGTGCTTTGCTTTTTCTCCAGCTAACTGGTGTTATCAAAACCAGAACGCCTGTGATGACACATGCAGAGGTAAGACTAGAAGGAAAATCTTAGAGAAAAATCCAAAAAAGTGTCAAAGAGACTGCAACTCAAACATGTAACCACTTCGACACGAACATTTATTTTGATGATGGTCGAGCTTTAGTTCAGAAGCAGTTATGAAACCTCACCAATATCAGAACAAGCTTATTGTATTTAACTAAAACTAAAAAATAGACTTAAAAAATAAGTAACAATAACCTAAATGCTTTTGTGAACTAAAATCAAATAAAACATTTAGAAAAAGTCTCTTTAGTTCAGCATTTAATAATTTTAAAAAAAAGAAAAAAGATCATAGTTTGTCTGATGAGGTTTTGATAAACATCTTTATAAAGACTTAAGACGTCTATGAGACTGACTGACTACTTTGAAAAGGTTCTGTTTTTAATTGTAAGGCCAGCACTGACGGCACCCAAATCTCACCTCAATACTTAAAACTAACAAAAACTAAACTAAAGCGAAACATTTTCAAACAGTAAAAGTGAAACTGAAACAAACAAACACGCTGAAACTAAACTGGATTCAAAAAAGTTCAGATGAAATAAAAATAAATAAAAATGAATCAGAAAATGTGAAACTACAGTAAATTTGAAGCAGAAGTTTTCAAAGTGTCAAAATCTGCTACCAAACCACGATCACAAAACAAAGTTAATAGAAGGTTAGATGGTGGACATGGAGGGAATTTAGCATCTAAAAAGCCTGATAGTTCTGTCATGAGTTAATAGAGGCCAAAAACAGGCCTAACAGAGGGAGGATATTTGATGAAAAGAACTCAGAATGAATGCTAATGTTGCTCTGTGTGAGTAATTGTGAGACTTGGTTTTTGACTTCATGGACTCTGTGCAGTCAGTGAAGCCTAAAATCTGACGATGCTGTTGCTTTTGCTGTGTGTGTCATTTAGACCCACACCACTGGGCTACTCAGTTTCCTAAATGTGGAGGCTTACGTCAGTCACCAATTAACATTGTGACCAGCAAAGTGCACGTCAGCGTCGCCCTGCCACCCTTCGACTTCATTGGCCACACCAACACAATCAACATTACAGTGGAAAACAAAGGACACTCTGGTAATAAAGAGCAGATTTGATGAAGCCCAGCAGACAGAGACAGCTACGTGTTGTTTCCATAAAAATAATTGTTAAAATAGTTTGACGCCTGTGCTCAGAGACAGTCTCTCACCCCTGCAGCCCACTTTGCTCTGCCGCCGTCTGTTAGACTGAGTGAAGGAGGTCTGCCGGGTCACTACAGAGCCGCCCAGTTTCACTTCCACTGGGGAGGGAACGGGAGACCCGGATCAGAGCACACCATTGATGGAGAGAGATTCCCCATGGAGGTACGGGTTTTCTGACTGGTCAAAAAGAGGGCCAATATTTTTCAAGGATGGTTATAATGTAAGCGTCCTGCATGATTTCATGTTTTATTCCCTGGCATCACCTCAGTAAGGCTAACAGATGTGCCAGCAGTTCAACACAATGGCACAGGGGTGTAACAATTGATTTTATACAAACCCTTACAAAAGTTCAAAGGGCAGCTGATGTTTTAACACAGTTTAAAGTGCACTTGGGTATACTGGATCTTTTTCCTCTTTTCTTTAAACAGATGCACATAGTCCACATTAAGGAGCCGTACGGCTCTCTGGCAGAGGCCGAACATGACACAGCAGGTATAGCTCTGCTTGCCTTCCTGTTTGAGGTAACACGCTGTAATGTTTTCATCTTCATAACCTTACCCTCTCCGTAAAATGTTAAGAAATGGTTTGCGCCTTAATATTGATGGTATCTTCGGTATCTCCAGGAAACAGCGGATGATCATCCTCATTTGGATGCAGTGATAGATGCACTGGGCCGAGTACAAAACAATGGTATAAATACTGTTACTTCTGCTGAAATCCACCTTTCCTCCTGTGGTTCACCCTTCTCTGTTCTAGACTTGTTCCAACACCAAACGTGCAAACGCATGTGCTTCAAATTGGTACTCAAAGCCGTTACCGCATCTGAATAGTCCTCTGTTAAATCCACCATACCAAATTTCCCATACAGACATCATCATGTCCAGCTTTATATGTTAAAGACATCACGGCACAGAGAGCTTCATTCAGTCCTGCCTTTGTTTCATCACGTTTCTTTCTTTGTCACATTAAGGCAGCATCACAGTGATCCCAAACTTTAGGCTCAGTGATGTTATCCCAGCTGCAAAGGACTTAGAGAGTTACTATCGCTATGTGGGCTCCATGACAACTCCAGGATGCGAGCAGGCAGTCGCCTGGACAGTGTTTCACAGGAAGCTGGCCATCAGTAGTCGACAGGTAAGCAAGAACAGAATAATAAATGAACTAACTAGTGCTGCAAGTTTAAGATCTAAAAATCTGTGAACCTCCAAAAAGACTTTTTGACATCAGAGAAATCTTCAGCTCCTCAGATACATTTTTTTCTTTTCTACATCACAGCTGGATGCAGTCGTTAAGCAGTGTCGTTTTTGGACAGGACAGCCCATGACTGACATCTTCCGACCTACACAGCCGCTGGATGGCAGAACTGTGTACTCCTCTAAGTCGGGTACAGCTCAGAGTAGAGCGACACACTTCTGGTTTTTGGTTTTTTCAGTTGTGACTGTTACAGTGGATCTGGCACACTGACTGAGCAGCATATAGTGTATGTGAAAGATGGACATGGCCTTCAGGTCTGAACAGTGACCCCAAATGCACAAGTGTCTTAAATCTTTCTAATAGCCAGCAGGGGGTGCTGTTCTGCTATCAACATCTGATTGTACAGTGTATATGCAGTGCTGTGAAAAACTGTTCGCCCCGTTCCTGATTTGTTTTGTTTTGGCTCATTTTTTGTTTTTGCTTTTTGCATATTTGTCACACTTACATGTTTCAGAACAAACACATTTTAACATTAGACCAAGATAACAAAGAACTGCAGGCCTCACTTGCCTCAGTTAAGGTCAGCATTCATGATTCAACAGTAAGAAAGGGACTGAACAAAAATGGCATCCATGGGAGAGTTCAAGGAGAAAATCACTGCTGACCAAAAACAACACAAAGGCTCGTTTCACATTCGATGATCATCTTGATGATCCCCGAGACTTTCGGGAAAATATTCTGTGGACTGATGAGGTAAAAGCTGAAATTTTTTGGAAGGTTTGAGTCCTGTTACACAGCATTTCATAAAAGAACATCAGACCAACAGTCTAACATGGTGGTGGTAGTGTGATGGTCTGGGGCTGCTTTGTTGCTTCAGGATGACTTCTTGTGACTGATGGAATCATGAATTCTGCTCTCTACCACAAAATCCTGAAGCCCATCTGTTTGTATTGTATTTACTCAGGTTATCTTTGTCCAGTATTAAAATTTGTTTGATGATCTGAAACATATTGGCGTGACAAATATGCAAAAAAAAAAAAACCTAAGAAATTGTGAAGAGGCCAAATCCCTTTTCACAGCACTCTAAGCACTTGAGATAATAACCCTGCTTCTGACTTGGGTTATAAGTTCAGTAAATAATGAGTCTCAGTCACTGGTTACAATAATAAAGTTTGATGTATCTTTAGTAATTAATGGTCCCATTTTGAGTTAAACAGAAGATAAAGCAGGCTGTACTTCAGGTCTTGGCTACTTTGACCCTTGGTTTCAGTCACATCTACCTCTCCTTCATTGTGTTAGGTTACAAAAAAAAAAAAGAAGATGGCAACAACAAAAATGCTGAACTTAAGACTTCAAAGCAGGTCCCAAATAGTGATGTCACCATGCTACGTCCATCTTTTACATACAGTCTTTTCTGGTTGAATGAACGTTACTGTATGTATTAGGGCATCTTTTACTTTTGTGAAAGGAAATTTGTGCTGTATTGACAACCTTGTGCCGCAAAAATATAGCACAAAATGCCACTTTATAATACAGCTCAGCCTTCCTCTGTGGATCAGAGGAAGTTATCATTTGAATGGAAATTCAAAAAAAAGTGCCACTGCTACCTTTAAAAGGGGCAGTTGTTTTGTTTAAGTATTGGTACCTTATTCACACTTATTGTTAAAGATGATCAATTTTTCCTGATAAATCAGCATAAATGAAAATGGTATTTTTGTGACCACATTAGCTGCAATGTTATGGGCATGGCAATGTTGGTAGGTCAGTCCACACTTTGGCAAATATGGTTCCCAGGCAGTGTCTCCTACTGCCCTGTTGGTTGTGATCGCCTCAGTTTTCTCCCAGAAGTACTTGGAGGCCCAAAGATTTAGAACTTTTTAAGTTTAAAAGATATTGGATTGTTTGTCATTAAATGTGTACAGACATGCATACTGTACTGAGAAGAATGTTAACAGCTTGATCTCTTTTAAGGGTTTATTTACACCTATGGTTTGTAGTCTGGTTTAACTATGGTTAGTTCCCCCCCCCGGTGTGATTCATTTGATCAGGTTTGCACACAAAGTGGTCTCAGTCTGGTTCCAAACAAACTGTCTGGAGTGGTGTGAATATGACCCAACCAAGCTTTGACTAAAACCAGGTGTGGCTGCGGCAGAGCGTGCAAAGACAGCAGCTAGCTGGGTGTGTTTCACAAATGCATAGATATATGTGCTATTCAAGAAGACGGTCCCTTTACTTTCTTGCTCCCCACCTCTTGGATTTTTCTCTGTGTGACCAGAAACTGAAACACAGTGAAAAGCTCAGAGTTTACAAACTGGTCAACTGATTAGGAGCAGAGCAGAACCATCTTCATGTCAAATATCAATTTGTCTGATGAATGAATAATATCACACCAACGTACTATGATGGAGAACAGTGGTAGAATTTGCCATCTCATGCATGTAAGCACGAGTTCAGCTAAAGTCGCACAGCTGCTAGCATGGCTATAGACTTGAATTTTCAAAAAATAAAGACTGCAATTATTTCATTATTTCTGAACTAGGAAACAGATGGTGTAACAGTTTGTGTGTGAGCTTTAGTACTCTGCAGCACTTAGGGCTTAGACATCTTTACTTAAACAGGCATTTGTGTTTTTATGGACACAAGTAATAAATAGATCTGTAGAATTAGAGGTTTAAAATATTTTTCTTCCTTTTTTTCCCCCCCAAAGATGAGCAATTTCTTAATGTTAACCTTTATTCTATTAGTTTGTCTTTGCTTCTCATGTATATTTTTCTCTTTGTTGTTCAGGCAGTTTAACAAAGTATCTGGTAATTAAGGCATCTCACAAATGTACCTTTATTTGTGGGAAAAACTAAGTTCAAAACTCCAGCAAACCTCTTCCAGAGTAATAACTTGTTCTCAACTTCTTATGATCTGCTAAAGCCGTCTCTGTGCAACATTCATCAAACTGGGTGAAAATATGAAGCCAAAACTTCACTAACAAACTAACAGCACATCAGTGGATTCATCTGAACCGTGAAGGTATTTTGATTGGAGCGTACTTAATGTAAAACCAATTTGGATTTTTACTGATTCAATAATATCAGTTTAAAATGAATGAAACTGATCACTGACTGTTTTAAGCACTATGGAAATAAATTTGCCATGCCTTACATTCTGCTCTGGTCCAGTGTATTTATCACAGCTGTAGTAACTTTGTTCAGGAGACAGGTTGAGCAACTTTTCCTTCATTTTGATACCAAACTGAACAGGAAACCACATCTGCATAACGCCAGTTCTTTGGCTAACGGCCACGCTGGAGCATTTAACATCTGCACTGGCACTTCAGAAATTGAGTTTCTAGCAACCATCGGTACAAGCAGCACAAACACAGCAAAGCAACACATCCATAATTCAGTTCTGCAATGCAGGACGTCACCCAAAGTGAATGAGAAGCACATGTGTGTGAATCCTGCCTTAAAGCTGCAACTCTAGACAAAGTAATGTTAGAGCTGTTTAGGGGACATAAATAAATACACACATGCTCTGTGTCATTATACAGTATCATCTTAAGCCTTGTTTAGAAAGATCAATCGCATCAGATGTTTTTGTGCAGGAAATCAATCAGCCTTTATCGACCTGTAACAGCACCATTTATTTTTTGTCAGCTCATGCATAACCAATGACAATATTTCAAGTTTGCACACCATTCAAATGGCATTTCATAATTAAAGAGAACGAAACGTTTGAAAGGCAATGTAGTTTTCAAAGTATAAAGACTTTGACTTCGCGCTGACATTTTATATATTTGGCAGTAAACCTGATTCTAAAGGTTACAGTGACAGTGAGTGGAGGTCACTGTGCCCGTTTCTTCAGCCAATTCCTCAGGTGTTCCACCTGTGCAGTGACGCTACTCTTTGCTGTGCCTCCGGGGGCGCTGTACTGCTCCACACTGCTCCTGTAGTCCCACACTGAGGACACGTCACTTCCAAACAGGGGGCTGAAATTACAGAGCAGACAGAGAGAAGAGAGACAAAGAGTTTAAAAGTACGATGTGAAGCAGCAGCTCAAGGAAAAACACTGCGTGGTAGAAATAAGAAAAAAAAAGAACACAGTCTGCAAGATTTTAGGCTTTTAGTTTCAAAGTATGTGCGTGCGAGGAGAAGACAGCCACCTTATAGCAGCCAGATCTTCCACAGTGAGCTGATTCAGGGAAGTATTTCTGGATTCAGCTGTAAACACAGCTTTGCCAGAGATACCGTGGGCATCTCTGAATGGTACCTGCAACACACAATAACACACATGTATAAATACATAAATGTATTTTGCAGTGACAAATTCTTAAAAATATACTGACATAATAAAAGAATGCAAGCATATCATGTTATTATGTCAGTATATAACTGTGCCAGTACAGGACCAGCAGGTAGACCCACATGTTTGCCCTTCCTGAAACCCCAAAGGGTTTATGTCTCCTTCTGGGATCAAACTGGGCAGCTTTTGCTTGCTAAGTGAATGTGTAAGCCACTGCAGAGCCACTAATGTACTTATGAGTTACTAGGACTAATAAACATCCTAATTAAGCCTCTGAAGAGTGTTTGCATTGCTGGACAAACCACAGACTTCTGCTAAAATTATTTCTTTATAACTAGTTTCTTGAAAATTAGACAACTGCGTTACATCAAGTATGGCTGCTCAAATTATTAATAATTATTTTGGTTGATACAGAGATCACAGATATTTAACAGGAGTTGACTGAATTTACTGAAGTTTAAAGAAGAAACAAAATAATCCATTTATAATGAACTGAACCTGCCACAGCCAGGGCGGAGATAATCGGAGAGGCAAAGATAACTGGAGTGCAAAACTCATGCTCAATAATCGCTTTATGTTGATTATCTTGGTATAAAAATGTCTGTAAGTACGGAAGTTTGTTTCTGCCACTGCACAAACAAATTGGCGTCCACAACTCGAGTAACGGATCTCAAAATTTTGAGTTAATGAGTCAAAGTTTCGAGAAAATAACAAAAAAAAAAAAAAAAAAACCTCTGACAATTGGGACACTCTGAAGGTTCATTTCTTTTCTTTTAATTAATTTATTTTTACACAGAAGCAGAAAGCATCAGCTGTACCTTTTATGCGGTTATCATTCAAAAGAAGGCAGTCAAAGCTGAAGAAACTGGGATCAGTTTGTTCACCTTTGCTATACACCAGTGGAAGCTCACTGATGCTGTTGCTGCCTAAAGTTACTTTCTCAAAATTTCAACTTAATAACTCAAAATTTTGAGTTATGGATTTTTTCCCCCCTTTTCAGTGGTGGAAACAAGCTTGTATTCTGCAAGCCAAAATCATAATTAAAATAAAAATTTGACAAATTGCATAGCCTTACCATCTATATGACAATACATCTATGATCTACTCACCCCCTTCCTCACAAGGTAGTAGGCTAGATCAGTAGCCAACATGTCAGGACTGAGGGCAGCTTCCATCACACTCTGGTTGATCTAAAACACATAAGCAAAAAAGAAAGGACATCCTGAAAGTGTTTTTACAAGATTTGCACAGTGCAAGAATAAACAAAAGCTCAGCATTTTGGAAACCTGTCTCAACATATTGAACTTCCAGCCATCACTGAATGGAGCCAGAACTTAATATTAAAATATATATATTTTTTTTATATAAAAATATAAATTAGCATGTACCAATGCAACTAAGCAAATGTATTTAATTAATTTTTCAACAGTGAACTTGATCTCTGACCTCGAGAGTGGACATGACTCCAGTTGTCACCTGCAGCACAGCCTGAACATTGTCATAGCAGTCAAACATGGCCTCCTTATCCTCCTGAAGGGTAATCACAGGGACAAAGAAAGCTGGACGATAAGACAGAAACCTCTACAGAAGGTTGACTTCCTGTGAAGTGAACGCACACGAGACAGATTTTCATACCTGCAGGTCTTTGTTGTAGGTGCTCGGCAGGCCCTTCAGGGTCATCATGAAGCCCGCACACTGAAATACAAAAATCACAGGAAGGGTTTTGTGACAAAACTGCAGTCGTCCAAATAAAAGCAGTAAAGTATATGGTGCTGGGATGTAAAACAGGTTCATGTCAGAACAATCTTATGTCTTAAGTTCACTGAGGGCAAGGTGAATTGTAGCAGAGAGGCGCTGCAGTAAACTAATTATGACTCTCAGCACTGATGAGCCTCTTCCCACTGTTTCCAGGTTTCACCAGCAGAGCTCTGTTGATGTTTTATTGTGGAGGACCTGTAGCATTACTGTGATAACATATTAAACAAATTAAAAAATAGATTACTGATTAATAAACTAGTTTTTTCTCCAGTCAGTCACTGATACTTTTATAGTGAGGCCTGCCAAGTTTGAAAGAGCAACTTCAATCTTACTCTGCCAAAGACACGACCTGCTTTACTCCTGATCAGCTCCAAACTGTCAGCATTTTTCTTCTGGGGCATCAGACTGCTGCCTGTGCTACACACACACACACACACAAATTTACATGAAGAGGGGAAATGAAGAAGAGAAGCAGATTAATTATAGTGGGTCATGGCAGGGAAACCAGCGCTAACATTTAAAATGGGTTGACAGCTAAGATGGACCCAGTTACAGAGACAAAGACTTAAGCATAGGCCTGGGTCATTTTTTCACCCTCAGTGCTTTTACTTTGTTTTCTGTATTATGTTAAATTCTCTATATTATGTTCCCCATTTCCAGAGCTGACTGTGCACTGAATGCATACATCATCATCATTATTGCTGCTTCTTTGTTTACTGCTGAATTAGAGCATGTGACTTATTAGTATCGTGATAATTTTTTTTTTTAATTTGCCTTGAAACAGTAAATTATGTGAGGGGAAACTTTTGTAACCGTCACAAATCGCTGAATGGCTCTCCTCTGATGTGCCAGAATCAAAGCATTTCTTTTCCAGTATGCATATTCCAGATCCTTACTAGCATTAATTTCATGAGAAACTACCATTTTATCTATAACAGTTATGTTTTTCCTCATCTTTGTATTAATAATTCACATGAAGCTTTCTCCAAATTTTAGCCAAGTCATGCAGCCTGAACAACACTACAAAATGTACTTGAGAAGCACAAAATAAAAAAAATGAACTGACCTGTAGGCATCAGAAAGCGTGATGAAGGAGAACTCTTTGGTGCCTGCAGCATCAGGTCCTCAGCCAACTTACTGAGATGGGTCAAGCACAGCGAAGCCCAGAACAAGAACTCGGCTAAATAAATGGTAAGTGAAGGTGAAGGGACTCAGCAGAGTGTGTATTTTCACAGCTTGGGTCCATTTTAGTTTGACAGCTGACCGGTGTGTATAGTTTACATACCAACAAAGCTCTCTGGCCCGTGGCATCCATGCTGTTTAGACTGATTCCATCAAAAGCCAACTCTACAGATCCAGAGGAGGAGAAAAGGAGTAATTTCTTTTCATTTTTAAATAAACATTTTATTATAAAAAAAAACAAACAAAAAAACCAAACAAAACACAGAACAAGTTAATGCTTTAAAGATGGTAATAACAAAAAGCCAAGTGGCCTGACCTCTCTGCAGTAGCTCTCTGTCGATGTCAAATGGAGTCCCAGCAATGGCACCGCTTAAAACAACAGGATTCATTTTTTAGCACTTGATCATATTTGAGAGAAAAATCACACATGAGCGTGTTTAGAGCGTACCTGCCAAGAGGTAAAACATTAACTCTTTTCTTGAGCTCCTGAAGCCGGTCCACATCTCTGCTCAGGGCAACAGCGTGACTGGAAACAGAAGCACGAGACTGGCGTGAATGCCACACTGTCTCACATGAAAGGTGGGAAAAGCGCAAAGATTTCACTACAGGAATATCACCTCAGAATCCAGTGGCTCCATCTGATTGGCTGTGCCCTCTGCATGTGGGTGTAACCAGGAAAAAGGACATCAATTTCTCTGAGTTTCAGAAAGACGCGATGGAAGAGACCATTTTTAAATTGCAAGTTTACAGCAGGAACACGTGTTTACGTGTGCAAGTGTTAGTTTGTCTCACGCTGCTGCCCGCTCCACCATGGTAGTTATCAGCTGCAGCGTGTTGTCGCCAAGGGTGGAGATGGCATCTCGCAGCCACAGCCTCATGTCAGTCACCACCTGATCAGCCAAAACACACACAGCATTATTTTTATCAGCTAGCCTTTCCTCTTCTATAATGATTAAGTCATTAAAAAAGTTTTAATATCACAGAGACAGACCTGGTCATTTCTGCTCCTGCCAGTGTGCAGCTTCCCTGCAGGTGCACCAATCAGCTCCTGAGAAAACATGCAGCCAAATGACTATGACTCATCTGTCAGCACAGCAATCACCAAGCCCTCGAGGCAGGAGGAGATCAATGTTTTACAGCCCATAACTGTAATATTTAATAAAAAAAAAAAGACTAAAATTATCCTTTAGTGCTGGCACTTTCCCCCCCACTCTTAAATGGTCCCAACATCAGGATAAGACTGGTGTTATTTTATTGATTTCAGCTGTCAACAAATCTCTCAGGGGAGAAAAAAAAAAAAAAAAGTGGAATCTGTGGGGATTAGTTGGCTTTTTCAGGGCTGATACAATACCTACAAGGAGACGATACCCAATATATTTGTAAATTACAATTAAAAAATAAATAAAACACAAAATTTAGAAGGAAAATTAATTTTACATGTAAAATGTGTATACGCCATCAAGCAGAAATACATAAGCATTACACCAAATTTTATATACATGTTTAAGCTTTATTTAGCTCAGTGGAGCTGATTCAGACTGATGTTAACGTGTGCTCAGCGCCGATTGGCTTTTATTAGTGATCTGTAGCCAATCAGATCTTTCTGCAGGCAGCTTATTGCAGCAAGACATGTGGCTGCATCACAACCAAAGATCAGTCCATTTTTAAATTAATTTATTTTACAGGAAATCTTATTTTTGTTTTTTTTTAAAAAAATAACGCTGAAAATCAGAAAAATGCTAAGTATTGGCCCCAATAATTGGCCAGGTGGATAACTGGCCACTGCCTATTGTGTCATTCTGCCTTGTGAAAGTTTTACAACTCACTTTGACTGTGGTTCCTCAGAAATATGCAAGTTGCTGTTTAAAGTAATTTCCATGCATGTAACTCGAGCAGGAGTAAATAGTTCATTTGTTGGGGGTCAGAATAACACACATTTGGTGTTCTTCTGAAGACTCAAGCAGCATGACTGTATAAGTGTGGTAAAGTGGAAAAATGAGCATGACATACATTTATTAAAAAGAATGTCACTAAAATCAACAGTAGGACTTATAAATTTAATTTTGATTATTTTTGGAAAATAATGGTGAAGAATATTATCTATCAAGCTTCTGCTACAACAGCCCATGGGGGAAAATCTGACCACTGGGATTCTTTCTTTAATGTTTTAGGGTATTTACCTTATGATATAAAGCACACTGACACAAGTGTTGTGTGTGTGTGGGGGGGGCAGTTCTGCAAGCTCTAACTCACCTTTAGCCTGCGTTCATTGGCAGTATGAATATCTTCATCTCCAGGTCTGATCACAAAAACACCTTTAGACCACTCATCAGAAATCTGCAGAAACAAATGTAGGCAATTTCACTACAGTGATGATTTTTTGGACAAAAACTTTTAAAATGAAAATAAATTAATACACAGTAACTCTTAAATGACTGTTCATCAATGTTGCATTGGTTACCTAGTGTCACTTATACTCATAAAGTGAAACCTCAGGACAGAGAGGGCACCCTGAAAAATGACCTGAATGAAAGAATAACTGAGGCTGTTTGGCAGCTGACACTCGTCACATGATGAGACCATTGTTCAGCTGACACTCAGAGGAATCCTGCACCATGGCACATTTTCAGCTGTCATCTATTAACCAGCCAAAGGGCAGGCAGATACATACACATGGCTACAATGCAAGCAAGTGTACTATAATCATACAACTAATCTCCTGCAAGTGTCAAAAACTTGTGGTTCTTTCTGAACTAGCTGCTTTAGTGCTGGACTTCACCTGATCCATCCCGCGTAAGATTTGCTCCATTTCATGCGTGCTGACCAGCTTTGCCCTCTCCAGAGCTTTAACATAAGCCTTACTCCCACGGATGTCTGCATCCCACATCCTCTGGTCATAAGCGATGGACGCATTGAACTTCTCCATGACAGGGTCGGTGTCTCCCACAAATCGACCTCCCCAGAGTTTACTTCCCTGAAAGGCAAAATAAAAAAGGGGGGGTAAAAACTAGTAACTTTACAAGCTAAAAACACAGGGTTTGGGCTGGTTTTGTCCTCAGTGGAGAAGAACCCACAGCCTGACAGCTTGTTGTTGTTGTTAAGCGTCCAGCTGGGCATTAAAACAACAAACGCGCCAGTGCCGCCGGCTGTACGTAGTTTGTAGACTTACCTCTGCGCTGGCCATGCTAACCGACGGTAGGTGTCTGTATCAGCTCAGGTAGGTGTTGAGACTCGGCTAAATTGACGCTGAAAGACTCGGGCGTGTGACGAGAGCGAGGATGTGGCCACCGGAGTGGTTGGTGTCGCTTTAAATAACGTCAGAGGAGACGTCGCGACGTCTTGCTGCGTAGAGGCTCCGTTGCTACGTAACAGGTTCAGATTCTGAACGAGTTTCTTCTGCGTAATTTGTAACGTTATCTATCTATCTATCTATCTATCTATCTATCTATCTATCTATCTATCTATCTATCTATCTATCTATCTATCTATCTATCTATCTATCTATCTATCTATTCTCTTCCACTTATCCTCTTCGGGGGAGGGGGCAGGCTACAGCTTGCACAGGTCGCCAGCCTGTAACACAGACAGACAGACAACCATTCACCCCTGTGAGCAATTTAGAATCACCAATAAACCTAACCCCACAAGCTGCATGCCTTTGGACGGTGGGAGGAAACCCACACTTATTAATTTATTATCATTTTGCACTCAGTATTTCATACATGGTATCTTGGAAATTGTCAATAATAATTTAAACACACACACACAAATAGACCAGTCTCCAAAACTGCATATTTATCTAAATGGGACCAATTATGCGCAACAAATACACAACCAAACATAAGCAGAAAAAACATCTTTTTTTTAAATTGAAACTCTCATTTTATAGAATTCACTATATTCTTCCTTTTAGATACTGTATCACAAATAAAGCTTAAAAAGCTAATTTGAGTATTTACTTTTAGGTCAGACTATTGTAATTCATTATCAGGCTGTCCTGAAAGCTCCCTGAAAAGCCTTCAGCTGATCCACAATGCTGCAGCTAGAGTACTGACGGGGACTGGAAAGAGAGAGCATATTTCTCCCATATTGACTTCTCTTCACTGGCTCCCTGTTAAATCCAGACTAGAATTAAAAATTCTTCTTCTCACACACACACATCTTTTCTCACACTTGAATAATCAGGCACCGTTTTCTCTCAAAGACCTCATAGTACCATATCACCCCAATAGAGCACTTCGCTCTCAGACTGCTGGCTTACTTGTGGTTCCTAGGATACTTCAGAGTAGAATGGGAGGCAGAGCCTTCAGCTTTCAGGCTCCTCGTCTGTGGAACCAGCTCCCAATTTGGATTCAGGAGACAGACACCCTCTCTACTTTTAAGATTAGGCTTAAAGCTTCCTTTTTGATAAAACTTATAGTTGGGGCTGGATCAGGGCTGCTTAAAGGGCCAGTTTATCCAAATGACCAAAGCGGCATATACAGCAGATGCTGTCAGGCTTCAGATATATACATCATTCCCCTCCACAGTCCACGTCCCAGTGTTTCAGTGAGATCTTGTAAGCCATTGTTTTACTGCTCATGCTTACATCTACAATAAGAAAACGGAGCTGAGCAGCTGCCATTTTTATGCATCTTTTCACACTAGTGACCTAAGTACAGCTGTAGCCTACACTTTATTTATACAATAAATATAAATATTTATGAAATATATAAAGTGTAGTGTAATGTAGTGCAACATAAATAAAGATTTTTTTATTTAACAACATGAAACTTGCATGAAGTGTTTCCGTGGGGACCTGCTGTGTCATAAACAGAGAACTCATCAGAGTTTTTGTTTATATTGCATTTAAACTATTTAAAGAGGTTGATTTTTTTTAAAGCTAACAAACTGAGAATCATATTAATAAATGATGAGTAACTTCTTATTTCTATGGCAGGTGTTGTTTGACACACCCATATACGAAACAGGTGTGAACACCTGTTGGCATCTTCAAGGATACAAGACTCAGGTATGGATACTATCCATCCAAGCCAAAACTGACATAAAATATGTTGAATTCTGCAAAACAGTGTGGTCTTGATTAAATATCTACTTTTATTTTTAGATTGTAATGATGATGGAGTTCCTCAGATTTCAGCAGAAAAATCAGACTCCACCTCACATCACTGCTGAAGATATGAGCAACCTTTTGGTGCAGGAGAGCAAAAAGACAGAGAGCAGTGAGTTACTGAGACACCTACAGACCATCCAGCTCACACCAGAAAGTCTGTTTGTAATAAAATGTAAATTCTGAGATTAAACCTGTTTTGTTTTGGAGTTTAAGTTGGAGGATTTTGAGGAAAAAGAGGCCAAACCTCTTCTGAAACTGGTAAGACCGGTGATAAAGGCAGAGCACAGGAGTGGTCCTAGTAGAAACAAGGATGAAAATATTATAGTCACAGTCCATTACGGGGTTGTGCAAATGTGTACATGTGTATGTCTGAAAGAGTGGAAAACGAGGTTTGACTATAGTCAGGAGCATGATGCCCACAGCTGTTTGAAGCATAGCTAGCATTTAGTACTCACAACACTGTGTGCAAAGGCAGGGGTTTGGTTAGCTGAATGAGCTAAGAACAGTCAACCGACAGGATCTCTAGAGCCTTCTTTGAGGTCTGAGATGTTCAGGTGGCCACGGCCTAAATTTATGGGTAACATATTGAGATTATCTGACACTGTAATACAAAATTCACCACCGATTCCTTCACATTCATAAAGTAAATAATATTTTCAGCAGTGTGGCACTGACTTATCTAATGTTTGCAGTCTAGTGATTAACCTGTCCTTTGAAGCCGAGCTGGGAAACAAGACTGAGTGAAGAGCTCCATCTCTGATCCTGACTGAGCTGCTCTGTTAAAGTCCTCGGGTCTGAAATGCTCACTGCAGAGCATGGACGAAACCTTCTGAGAGCTGCTTCCCTCTGCTTTCACAGCCCCTTTATCTTTGGTAAAACCTCCATAGTGACAGAAAGGGTGTTGTTTTTTTCTTCACTTTTTGTCTCTCCAAATATAGTATTCCCCTTTCCTACAGCCTCGATTACAACTACATGCAAATGACAAATTATGCAAATTAGACGATGACGCCATATGGCGGCTTTTAGTCAGCCAATAGCTACTTTCCTTACTGAGGCGCTGGCAACTGGCGCAAAATTTGTGTTAGCTGTGGCTAGTTCCCTTCAACACGCCGTTGCGTACCGCTGCTGGCGAATGTTTCTCCCATTCTAGGTAAGTTAAAGCAAAAAATATTACCTCAGACCCCTCTTTTCAGTGTTACCAACTTAACGACAATATAGCGATTTTTTTCCCTCGCTGACGTCGACGAGTTTTGGAGATAGGCCGGACACCCGAAATCATTTGCTGTCACCGCCGGTTTTGCTTGCAATAACATACAGCCTTCGACCTAGCTTCGGCACCGAGGGGCGCCGATTTACCTCCCGATTCAACCTGCTTGGCATTCAGAGGCGTTTTATTCTTAGAATCTTTAGTCCGTAGGCGTTGTTTTAAAAGTCTGAATAGGTATTATTGTTTGCATTATTACTCCTTTAAGTACGTCAGCACGTGCACATCTTGCTAATGATGGGCTAACCATGTCGACTGTCCGCTTTTGTGCCTTTTCGCAGCAAATTACCGTAAACATTACAGCCAGGTGTTGCACCGCAGTCTGCTTCACCTGATGTGGTGCCATTATTAATATCCTGCTGTGTGGTGGAGATTTATAATTCTGCATGTTTTCTTTAAATCTTTATTTTTTAGAGCACGTTTTTTCTATTCAGCTTGTCCCAATAGGTGTTATTATTTTTTTTTTAATCATTTTCATTATTGGCTACTCCAAATGTTATTACAATACAAACAACGTCCCTAGATATCATACAGACATTGATTTATCTTACAGTTTTAATATACCAGTAATTTACTAAGTGAACCTGTTTTAATGCACCTAGAGTTAACTGTCAAATTACTTCTAGCAGGAGACAAATATGAAGCTTTTGTCTGTCTGTGAGTGTAAGCTGCGTCTTCATTGCAAGTGTGTGTGTGTGTGTGTTTTTTTTTTTCTCTCTGTCTACAAGGTCAGTTTCAGCTGTCTCATTTTTCATCCAATTTTAAAGTTCATTTTTGCATTTTGGTCTCAAACTCATAGGGAAATTCAAAATACAAATTAATATCCTCAAATTAAAATTTGACAAACTTTCTATTTAAGCTAGAGTGGAACAAAAAAGAACAAAAACAAAACATGGGATAAAGCTCAAAATATCTAAAAATAATCATTTTAAAGTTCTTCCAATTTTAAATAGCTCATGTTAACCTGTAAAATACCTGTAAAATTGCTGTTCAAATCTGACTCCATTGTACGTGACGATCTGGGCAAACAAAAGATCTTAAAGATCAACAATCGAAATTATTTCAAAGGATTATACTGGACTCAAAATTATATTTATCTAAGGGTCTGTACCCAAAAAAGCATAACTCTAGCAGACAAAATGCTTCTTTATAAACCTCAGATTGCTAAATTATGGAGGGGAAAAGTGCATAACCTCGACCTAAAAAACATCAGCAGTTGTTACTACTTTGCCAGTGAAATAAGAATGACTGACTTTTTTTTTTTTATTTCTCACTGTGTAATTCTATGTTTTTAAATCTTAACCCCCTGTAGTGGGGTTTCACCACAAAAAAAAATAAAAATGTTATGGACAAACTTATTAATCAAAATGTAGTGTACTTTTAGGGTCAGAGGTCATACTCACAACACCATCGTTTATTGATCTTGCATGCAGCTCACTGCAGACTTGTTATCTTTGGTCATCTAACTGAAATCAGGGTGTGTCCCCCTTGGACCTCATGGGAATTTATAAGAGAAAACAATAGTTGGTGTTGGACGAAGCATTAAACAAATTATATTCCTGAAACCACAAAATTCTGGCCCCCTGTAGGGGTACCCTAGTTATGGTAAACTACAATTTATACATGATAGACAAATATGAAAGTGATTGTGAGTCAGACTACAAAACATAGTATAACTGGAATAGAAACATTGTAATCAGTTATTATTTTTCTGCGGTTCCTTGACCTTTTACCACTAATGTGTTCTGGTTCTTCACTGAGACCTGTGACTGAGCGTGCTTAAGGCCTACAGCTCCCCACGTCGAAGAGGTCTCCTGTTGATGACCCCCCTCCTGGGCTCAGACTTTAGCCATTAGGTCCAGTTTACCTGTTTGTCAGAGGTTGGGCCTTCTTACTGAGCGACACGTGGAACCAGGAGCCTTTTTCTTGAGTCTTAGAGCTGTCAGTCTGTTCAGGAGAACTTGGCATGAGCTTGAACACCTTGAACTGCACCAGAGTTTCTTTATCAGTAGCTGATCAGAGTCCAGTCTCCTGCAGCCCCACTGATGATGTTCAGGCTCCTGTTAGAATGAAACTGAGAGATCTTTGTTAGTTAATGTTCTCCTACTCTATCTCCCTCCTTTAATTTATCTATCTAAAGGGCATACCGATTTTTTTGTATTATTAGCTTTTTGTTATGATTATGCTCAAATCTGCCAAATAAATGTAAATGCACAAAAGTGTAAATCAGGTAACTTCATTTTATCATATACTTCCACAAGTAGGTTTTCAATTCTTTATGATTTGCTTTAGTAGCAGACAGCAGGCAGTTCAAGGTCTTGTGTGCCCAACCCAGCTGTATATTACAAACTATTCACAAGCACTGTGCTTAATTTTAGGGGAATCAATTAGAAATAGGGATTTTCGACTTCCCCAATTACTTTTGTGGTTCTTTACTCCTGCACTTTGTTTTGATTATGTGACTTACATTTTTTGTTGTTTCTATGCTTTTAGATGGTGAGCTAGCTCGACCGTTTTAGTTATTTTGATAATTTTTCCTCCTTTTCCCACGCTGACGCTTTTTTCCTCAAATCCTCTAGACTCCCTGGAGTGTGTAACATTGGAAAACACTTGTTTAATGCATGTAATTTATTTAAGTTCACAGTTTCCGTTTTTCATTTTAACTGAAGATCTCTATAAACTTGGTTTTGGATTTGTTTTTAACTCTTGTAGTGTCACATTTGCGAATTCTGCGATGAAATGCAATCCAATTTTTGAAACCCCTCTAACCAGAAAATGGTTTTGGATATCTGTATTTGTGTTTGTGGTGTTGTGAAATACAGCTTAATATATTCCTTGTTGATATGAGTGCACACACAATATGTAGTGTAATTGATTAGAAATTAATCACTTATCCTTTCCTTTAGGCAACAAACTGCAGTACCCATTTGTAAAATTCACCATTGCTCAAACTCAACTGGAAAGATGACGAGCAGAAATGACGTGCCAAGAGAAACATTTAAGGTGCTGATTTTCTCCTGTGAACAGATCGATACTTGCTTCAGTTAAGCTGTTATAGATTAAGTTATGTGCAGATATGTTTTGATTTGTGCGGCCACAGTGTACATACAGTACACTGCTCAAAAACTCCCAAGGGCACAATTGATCATCATAGTATAATGCAAAGTGAGTTAAACCTGCGCAATCGGGAAGCATAAACCAGTGTAAATCCATATTACCTTTGGTGCAAATAAGTGACAACAGGGACACTGGAGAGGCAACAAGAATCATCCTGGAGGAGCTTAACTAGCGGTGCATCCTAAATAGGCTGCAAGTGTTATCTCATGATACCAGCAGTCACAAGGATATCAACAAAATGTCAAACTGGAGAAAATGAGTCTGGATTCATAAACAATGGTCTGTGGCTACCCTCTGCAGACCCTTCTATGTTGGGGGTTGTCTTGTTATTGCTTCTCCAGTGCTTCTGATTTACACTCGATTTGCGCCAAAGCAGATGAAACGGATTCACAATGCTTTATGGTTCATAACTGGACAGACTACAAATTAATATCCCTAAAGTTTAACAGACTTTGTGTTATACTGTGATGACTGAGTGTTCCTTTAATTTTTCTGAGTGGTGTCTTATCAGTTTGGCAATTTAGCAATTTTAGCCCCTTACCTCTTATCAATGATATTTAAAAACAAAAAACACTGTATAATACATTTGTGTTAATATTTCTCTCTGTTACTTCAAGGAAACGGCAGATTCCCAGGATAAGGAAAACATTCCACCTCCTGATCAAAAACCCGTTGCAAAGGTTTCATTTATTCATTCTTTTTCTGTGTTGGCAGTAAAAGTAAATGAAACACCTGCACATTTTCACACATTTAAATTGAACAGTTCACTTACAGGTGCATCTGTTCTGTGTTTTTAATTATTTCATATTTAAGATGTTTAAGAAGCAATTGCTTGAATAGAAGTTCTCCTGCAAGTTTTTTAACTGAGTGCTAATTGTTTTGTTTGTAGGAAAAGGTGGTTCATCAGACTCATTTTTTCCAGTGGCGCTGGAGTCACAAGAGGCAGTTCACTGAATGTACCTGCAGTCAGGCACAAACCATTGAAGACTGTCTGAAAAAAAGTCCACAGTTTGGAGAAACTGCAAAAAAGCAAAAGGACAAAGAGCTTGTTATTGTAAGAGATGGGAAAGCAATCACTCCACACTTTCCCTGCAGTTTAATTAAAAATGTGCGTCTAATTCTGAAGTTTGAAAAAGCTGTAGACAAGCCAAAGAAACCGTTTAGTGGCTCTGGTTATCTCTGCAGACCATCCAGCGAGCTTGTGATGTTTCATGTGTTGGCGAGGGGAGGAAAAAACATCGTTAAGATCTTGAAAAATCCAGCATTAAGAAAATTGCATGCGATTACTGTTTATGCATACAAAGGGGAAAAAGTGAAGAAAGCTCTGCGAAGAGATGGTCGTTTTCTCATTACTGTATTCAAAAAGAACTGCGTGCTTTCTTACGCAAACACTGACGTAAACACGGAGATGAGCAATCTGGTCGACAATCTCAACGATAAAACCTTTGAGATCAAATTGCTCAACAAGTGCGATCCACCAGAAAGTCAGCCAGGCAGTCTTGATGATGCTTACATGGTGCTGAGTGAATCTCCAGCAAGTGATGAGGGTAGGAATGAGGTGTTTTTACCACAGCCAAACACAGCTGAGCCAGAGAATGACAACAAACCAGAAAAGAAACTTGACCTGTGTGGAAATATGGCTCCAGAAATAATACCCGGTTCAAAAAAGTTGCGGGATGATTTAGACTCACAGTTGAAAGAATCGATAAAAGGCAGGAAAACTGCAGTTCCTAAGCTTTCTCGTATCCAGAATCTTTTGCGTCTGGAGTTTGGGAGCAATACTCAAAGATGCCAAGATGTGAAAACAATGAAGAAACTTATGGATCTGAGTAACTCTGTTTGTCAGGTGAGAATAAATGGGAAACCACGTGGAAGTGGTTTCCTCCTATTTGGTAGATTTGTCCTCACAAATGCCCATGTTGTCATAAATGATAACGGTTGGCTTTCTGAGGGGATTGCTGTAATTTTTTTGTATGAAAGTCTGGAGCAGAATGATGGCCTTGTAGATGTGGAAGAGGTTGTTGCCTATGATTACTGTTGTGACGTGCCAGGGGCTGACTGGGCTTTGTTACGGCTCAGTGCTGAGCACACGTTGCCCGATGGTCTCTTAACACACTGTGGATTCGATTGTCACAGTGGTGGAATTTGCATTATCGGGCATCCGAATGGCGGAGTGAAAAAAATCGATCCCTGTTTGGTTGTTTCAGCTGAGGACCGCAGTCAGGCTGTGGAGAGGCACTATAGGGATAATCCAGAGGCCATTCAGTTAGTTACTCATCGTTTCTTTGAAAACAGACGCATTCTAACTTATCAGTGTTCTTCGTATTCTGGCTCCTCCGGCTCTCCTGTCTTTAACGAGGACGGTAATGTTGTTGCAGTGCATACAGGGGGCTTTCCGTACAACAGTGCGAAGGGTCAAACCCAGAGTGTCATAGAGTATGGTTGGCCTTTTTCTGACGTCATCAAGCGCATCATTATCCAGATGGTGGAGAGGAGAAAGTTTGATGTGTTGAAGAAATACCTCGCTTGCAAATACGCTCGACAGGAAGACATTTTGGACGGTGTGAAAAAGCTCGTTGAGAGCAGAAATCTCACAGCGTTTAAAAATGCAGTCAACAATTCAGAGGCTGATGATGACGAGAGTTTGAAGGCTTTCTTTGATTTCTTCTCTCCTGAGCCGATGGAAACTGACTGAGCGAGCGCTGAAGGCTAACTGCTCACAGAAGATAAAGTGAGAGCTGTCTGAGCAGTAAAAGCAGTCGCCTGTTTTGAGAATTCGCTCAAAAGTTTTCTTCATACTTTTTGCTTAAATAAAATTATAGATAAGTTTTTGTTAAACAACTCATCCATCATGTACCATAAGTACTACATGTATTCTGAATTTTGAGCTTTTGAAGTGCAAATATACCAACTTTCCAAATCTGTCCTGTGAAATGTTTCTTCACATGATGATGATATGGACGTGATCATGTAAGGGTTTCTCATTTTGATTTCGGTTATTGTTACTGCTACTATTGTATTGCCATTCTTTGCTTTGTTTTGTTACATTTAGACAGTAAATGTTGAGAATCTCAAATCAGTCTAGCTTGAATTTCAACTTTTTCTACTTTTGTTTGTTTGTTTTGCATGTTTACTTTTACACTTAAACTCAAGTGAGACTGGACGTATATGAAATGTTGGTTAAAGGTTTCAAAATACGGGACCTTATCATTATTTTCGCTGTGATCATTTTATATTGAATAAAAAATTTCCATCTGGATTTCTCTGCTTTTCATGAACAAGTGTGATCAATTGTATTATATGATCAAGATGTGATTAAAAGTGCAGAGTTAGTTTTAATTCAACAAATATGGGTCACCTACAGCAGTTCTAGATTTATTCTCAGTAAATATCTGCCCTACACACAATGAACAGAATACTGACCAAATCTAAAGATGCAGATTTAATGCTGTGTAAGATTTTAATATATATATTTTTAAAACTTATTGTAGAATTGTCTTCCCAGACCCCGCATATGCCGAGAATTATTGGACATACACTGAACCCCAGGTTACTACTGATGACACGCTAGTATTTTGCAGGGCAGCTCCATGGCCACTGAAGTGAGTGACAAGGTTAAAAATGTGTGTTCTGGAAGTGCAAGAGCATTTATCAGGAACAGGGAGTTCAGTCGCTGAAAGCTGCCTCACACACATTCAAACTCCTACATGTCACTAATTTGTATCAGGTGGTAATGTGGTCACTCTGAAAGTCACGTGTTCTCCTTGGGAACTCTACATTAGCATCTGCTGTGAATAAGCCTTACACCTTTCAGTCACACTGAAGGAGTCCATTGTTTACACTGAAACTCACTGATTCAACTTGTATTTAGTCCCAAAGTTCTGAATAAACAAAGCATTGACACTGAAACTAAAGATTGCCACAGCTTTTTAGGGACAGTCGTCATCTGTGCTCTTCCAGATGATGGAGGGGGGTGGCTGTAGCTCAGGAGGTAGAGCAGGCCACCCACTGATCAGAAGGTCAGCGGCTCGATCCTTGGCTGCATGAAACCCCAAGTTGCCCTCTGATGCAAGTGGAGAATGAATGTGTGTGAATGTTAGACAATAAAAGTGCTTAGTTACTCATGGAAGTGCTTGTATGAATGAGTAAATGTAAAAACATGTATCAGAGTAGAAAAGAACTAGTGGAAAGTGTCTGTCATTGGTACCACCATCGCCGACTTCTCAGATCATCTTTGAGGGTTTTTGGATGAACTGTGTGATACAGAGCACGGACCAGATGCAGTGCAAACCCTATGATTCTATGCTGACCTTACTTCAAGTCCTGCAGACTGCAAGATGTCATTACCATCATCATTGAGTTCTTTGGGATTCTGCTTGGTGTGGTTGGGGGCAAGTGCACTAACTTTATGCCACACAAAAGGCAAAAGACCAAAGTGGCAATAGCTTCTGGAGTTCTTTTACTCAATGCAGCCACCTTGGTGGTCCTACCAGTTAGCTGGCATGCAAACACCATCACAGCTGATATGGTCAACCCTGACCTGACCAGTAATCAGAGGACAAAGCTGGGTGCTGCGCTCTACATTGGATGGGCCTCCACAGGACTGTTATTCCTCAGAGGAAGCCTCTGCTGCTCCTTTTCCTGCAGGAATGAGAGTGACTGTGATCTTAGATACTCCAAGGCTCACGCTAAACTCCAACGTTTATATAACCAGATTTATCTTAGAAACAAGTTAAAGGTTAAAGATTTCACTGTCTGACAGTATTAACATAAATTAATAAAGTGTTAAATGTAATTAAAATAAGTGGGAACATTTGCATTGTATCTAACTTAATTTTTTCCATTTCAAAATGGACTGTAGGTACACACATGCAGTATACAGTTGAATCTATTTGTGAAGGCATACCAGTCACAAAAAGAAATGTTTTCTAATTCTTTATTTTCAGACAGCAGTTTGTTTACAAGGCAAATAACAGAATTGGTAGAATATCATATCTTCTGCTGTGCATGTGGGCTTTTACGGAATATGGGAACTTATATTTGTTCAGCATGCTTTTGTTCTGAATAGATTTTATGGACATCTGTGCACGGAGAGTAGGAGTGTCACGTAGTGATGGTGAGATGAAGCTTCATGAAGCATTGAAGCTTTCCACTTCATTAGAAACATCAAATCCACTTTTTTATTCAATTAAATACTCAGTATTTAAAAACATTATTTATATCTAAACATGGAGGAGGCTCAGTTATGTTCTGGGGCTGCTGTAACTGGCACAGGGTGACTTGAATCTGTGCAGATACAATGAAATCTCAAGATTATTAAGGCACTCTGGAGTGAAATATGCTGCTGATATATGATCATGAGTTCTCCAACAAGATAATGACCCAAAACACACAGCTCAAAAGACCCACAAATGGCTAAGAACAAAACCTTGGACTATTCTGATGTGGCCTTCTCTGGGGCCTGATCTGAATCCTATGGTACATCGGTGGAAGGAGCTGAATCATGCAGTCTGGAGAAGGCACCCTTCGAACCTGAGACAGCTGGAGCAGTTTCCTTAGGTGGAGTGGGCCAAAGCACATGTGAACAGGTGCCGAAGTCTCACTGAGAGTTACAGAAATCATTTGTTTGCAGTGAATGCATCGAAAGGTTGTGCAACAAAATATTAAGTTGATGGTCCCTTCATTTTTATACAGGTCAGTTTCATTAGTTTCTTTTTTTAAAATAATTTTGTTAAACCATAATTCAAAAGGTAATGTAAAATTTTCAGCACATTTTTTTTTTTTTTACGTTATTATTACATTTTTCTTCTAAATAATGTGACTTTAGTATTCGGGAACTTTCGTAAAAAAATATTAAATGTATTCGTCATGGTTTAGTGTGATACTTCTCATAAAAGCTCACAGAGGCATTAAAATAAAATACATTCTAAAAAACAGTCACATTGTCATTTAACTTTAACAGTGTCACTATGACAACACTGAGAGCCGTTTGTGTCCGAGTGGCTCATGAGAAGGACTTTCCTGGTACTAAGCGTCTGTAAGAAAGTCCTCACTTGGATTATGAAGTTGCCGCTTGAGATTCCTTTGCTTGTTTTTCCTGACACTGGGTGAAGAGGGCGGCTCAAAATGGGAGCAAGAAGTCGCTTTCTTTCGATCCTTCTCTTCAGCTTTTTTATCAGTGGTTTGGATTAAACGCTCATAACATTTTGCTTTATCCCATAACAAAATGCTGCCAGCAGATTTCCCTTTTTCTTATTGTCTGCCACTTCATTTCTTGCCAGATTTCCAGGTGTACCTAAAGATGGCGAAGCATGTTCGAACAGACTTTCTGATTCAGTTTCTTCCCTTCCAGCTGCAGGAGCCTCTTCCATCCTTTTTTTCCACTTCTTCACCACTACAGCCTCATCCGAGCATCCTGCATCAGCTGCACTTTCCGATCCTGTTTCAATTCTTTTGTGTTTCTTTTTCTTCCTCACCCCTGTGTCAGACAGGGCCTCCTCGCATGTTGCCGTTAGTTCCTCAAAATCTAATTCCTGATCTTTTTCCACACTCTCCTGTGCAGCTGACATTTTCCTCTTCTTCTTCTTTTTCCTGACTCTTTTATTAGATTCCTCCACACTTCCTGCCATTTCTGCTGATTCACCAGGACTACCAGTGTTGATGCCTGGCTTTCCAGCCGCCACAGAATCAGACGCTGAAACATCGCATTCTGCCGCAGCGATTTTCTCTGTCAGTATCTCGACATCCTCGTGAACTGATTCAGGAGCTGTGATGTCTTCCTCATTGTCATTGCTTTCTGTCTTTTTCTTCTCCTTCTCTGGCTTTTCATTTTCTGCTGATGACTCATTCTTTCTTTTCTTCTTTTTCTTCTTCTTCTGTTGCAAATTAGGAATGGCGCTCTCCATCATATGTTTTTCACTGAACTCCCGCTCACTGGCAGACTGTGACAGATCGGGAGTCTCCTCCTCCTCAGTGATTCCCTTGTTCACATATGCTGCAGCATGCTGAACCTCCAGCTCCTCCTGACTCTGGCTTTTTTCTTCTTCTACACTTTTCATTATCTTCTTTGTTGTTTTTCTTCTTCTTCTTCTTCTTCTTCTTCTTGCCTCTGTTAGAGCTCATTAAATGCACAGAATCCTCACTGATCCTCACATCAGATTCAAAGTGTTCATGCACCTCCTTTCTAGCGTCTTCTGCTGGTGACTCATTCTGTTTTTTCTTCTTTTTCTTCTTCTGTTGTGAATCAGAAATGTCACTTTCCTCCATCCCAGTTTTTCCATTGAGTTCCAGCTCACTGGCAGTCTGTGACAGACAGGGAATCTCCTCCACCTCTGTGATTCCCTCATTCACATATGCTGCAGCATGCTGAACCTGCACCTCCTCCTGGCTCTGGCTCATGTCTTCTTCTGCACTTTCGTTATCTTCTTTGTTGTTTTTCTTCTTCTTCTTTTTCTTGCCTCTGTTAGAGATCACTAAGTGCACAGAATCCTCCCCCGATCCTCACATCAGAGTCAGCATGTTCATGTACCTCCTGTCTGACGTCTTCTGCTGGTGACTTATTATGCTTTTTCTTCTTTTTCTTCTTCTTTTGTTTTGAATCAGAAATGTCACTCTCCTCCATCATATGTTTTTCACTAAACTGTAACAGACCGGGAGTCTCCTCCTCCTCAGGGATTCTCTCGTTCACATATGCTGCAGCATGCTGAACCTCCAGCTCCTCCTGACTCTGGCTTTTTTCTTCTTCTACACTTTCATTATCTTCTTTGTTGTTTTTCTTCTTCTTCTTCTTCTTCTTGCCTCTGTTAGAGATCACTAAATGCACAGAATCCTCCCCAATCCTCACATCAGAGTCAGCATGTTCATGCACCTCCTGTCTGACGTCTTCTGCTGATGACTCATTCTTCTTTTTCTTCTTCTTCTGTTGTGAATCAGGAATGTCACTCTCCTCCACACATTTGTCATGAAGCTCCGGCTCGTTGATGGGCTGCGGCAGATGAGGCGTCTCCTCCACCTCAGTGATTTCCTTATTCATAGATGGTGCAGCATTTGTCTTCTCCACCCTGGTTTCACTGCATACAGTAATGTTATTAGCTACACTCTGGAAGAAAAGTTGGCCTTTAGACTTACTGTCCTGCTGGCCTGCCTGGGATAGCCCCTCTCTGTTCAAAGCATCAGCGTGAGGCTCAGTTATTGATGCTTCGCTGCCCTCTTGCATGCTTTCCTTTGGACTTTGCTCACTAGGTGGCGCACTGCTGTCACACAGCTCATCCTCCTTTTCTTTTTGCTCAGAATTGTCTTTCTTTTCTCTGTTAAGACTTCTGTTTGTCTTCGGTGTTTCAGTTTGAGCAGGAACACGTCTTTCTCCTGACTGTTGTTTATCGCTCGCCCCCCCTCTCCCAGAATTCTACGCGAAGACTCTTCATCATCAGAGCTCTCCGAATTTGGAGACAGTGCAGTTCTCAATGAGGGTCTCTTAGTTGGTATTTTATGTAACGTCTTCCTCCATCCTCGTGACATTTCACCTACAGCTTTAATGCAACTTGTCCTCTGCTGTTTTCCTTCACCGTCTCTCTTCTTCTCACTGTACCAGGGCTGCGAGCGCTTCACTTTTGATGGTACCACAAAATGCTTCTTTGCCTGTCAGATGACACACAGTTTAGGGCCTGCACACTCTCACAAAGTGCATTATTTCTGGTATTAACTGCGTGCTTACCACCACTTTCATGTCTGCGTCTTCTAACGGTTCTTCTTCTCCTCTAAGACAGAAGAAAGAAAGGTGTTTTATTACCAACCAATTCAGCTGTATTTGTTAATGTCGTTAATACAAGTTAGTGCATTTCAAAGTACTTTACACCCAGCTGATAAAAAGTATCAGTAACATTTTTAAACACATCTGCTTATTCAACTTTTTTCTGTTTTGACTACTGTAGGACAAAACTGAAGATTTAAAATGATGAAAGGCCACTCAAACAAAGACAGCCTCTCTTTGCTTTGATGAGGTCTCCTTAGTCCAAACCGCTCTCTGCTCATTGCTGCTTGTCCTCCATTCAACCACAAAGGCCTCATTCATACATGCCTCTTTTCCATCATTTTGGCCTTGGCGCTTTTTGAGAACCAGCCCACATTTTGACAGATTTGAGACCTGAACGTGTGGGAAGAAAATCATGACTGACAGAAGACTGTTGTTGGCGCTAATCCGAGATGAAGCTTACTGTCTGTTTCCTCTGGCTGGTTCCTTCTGTGAACCTCTCTGCAGTAAAAGAAATGTTCTGAAATGCTTCTCTGGAGCAGAGCTGATGTGGTCCGACAGTTTCATCGCAGCCATGGAGCAGCTTTTTGGGGACTGCACTTAATTTCACTACATTCAATGTTTTCCAACATAATATTGCTCTACGGTGCAGAGGAAATAGCAAATATGAGGTGGAAAAAATAGATTCAAAAGCATGAAAAGGAGTCAAATCCTGCCAGAGAACAGGCTGGCGAGGGTCTGCTGTAAAGGCAACTAAAAAAAATGTAAAAATCACTACAAACAAGAACTTCAACTAGCATTAAAGACTTTAAAAAGGCTGTAACAACTTGTTTCCTTTTGCTGTGGTCAGTGAATCATGACTTTGCATGATTTTCTTTGTCATTTTTTTGGTGATGCAACCCCTACATTTGGTGCAGGAGTCAAACACAAAACAAAACATCTTCCTCAATCTTAAATCTTGGAATAAACTTACTCTGATATTGGAAATATGCACTCGCCGTTCATGTCCACTGTTGGTAGATTTGCCTCCAAATCCTCTCCGGTTTGATAGCTCTGTTGCAGCTTCCTCACACATTCAAAGAAGCCTCCCATTGCAGAATACTGTAACCAATAAAAGACTTTAGATCTGCTAACACTGGCTAACATTTGTTGCTGTTACACAGTAACAACTAAAAGAGTACGCAAGTGTTACTTAGCCTTACGTGTAATCTTATGTTTTGCGGTCCAGGTAACACAGTGCTCCTGAGCTTCAGCGTTCTGTCTTTGAGGAACGGGAAACTGTACTTTGGCAATCTGAATCTGACATTTTTCTTACTTCTTTTGCTTCTGGACTCTTGAGGGGAGGCCAAAGGTGAACTTTCATCTTCACTTTCCTCTTGAAAACTGGGAAACGTGGGACCTGATCTTGCGCTGTAGCGCCGCCGTCTTCCTGACCTCACAGCCTCGGGTACAGGGTTCTGAGTGATGAACAGGCTGTCCGCTGAGTCACTGCACACATGCAATTACACAATCAGAGTGTCAAACTCAAACTTTCAGCAGACGAATGTCGAATGACAGGTGAAGGTGTCGAAACAACATCAGAAATCCTTCAAAACACTTTTATTGCCTGTGGATAAAAGAAAGCACATTTCTCATTCTGTTTTAAAAGTCGTCATATTTTAACATATTCAAGCATGAGCACAACTTTCTAGAATTTGGACACGAACACATCCTCAGATTTGGTGGTCTACACCCAAGGCTCAATTTTATTTTGTGATCTCTTCGTGAGGAGCAATGAGCTCCGACCCTAGAGATCAAACTCTATTTTTATTCTGCTGATTTAACAAATTAATCATTCCAAACACGAGGTGTCTGACTGAAAAGTAGATATTAGAAAATATGTTTTTTGGACTTGAATGCTATATAGTCAGGATAATCTGTGAACCTGGAGAACCAGCAACAGCCTTGCCATGGAGGAGGAGCAAGGATGTGTGCTGGTGTAGCAAGGAGAAGACTACGGAATACCTAAAGGTGCAGAAAAGTGAAGAGGATGGATGCAGTGAATGCTCTTCCTTTTCTACATTCCAGTGGAGAGCTTTAGGTGTGAGATCAATGACAATGTTCTGATACTGCCTGCAATACTCACCTATCTGTGTCAGCGGGGTCTGCAGCGGCTCCATCCCGTCCGGTCTGCCCCACAGAAGAAGGCCCAAGGAGCTGCGATATTTTCTCCACATAATCAGGAGGGGACGTTTCCAGCACAAAGTCGCATGGGTCCACGGCAATAACTTCGGCAAGAGCATCTGATTCAGTCCACTCTTTGGTCTTGCGCACTTTGGGCATCATGTAGCTTAGCAGAAGTTAGCGATCAGCTCAGTGTCAGCGCAGCGGCTAACTGACCGAAGGATGCGTAAAAATGACACGATGAAGCACCAAAACACACATAAACTCTCCGCATGTGGCTTGGGTCGACCAGGAAGTGTTTAGACGTCACCGAGATGACGAAGATCAGCTGACCAATAGCCAAAGACGAGACAGAATTTGCTACAGGAAACAAGAGGGTGCGCTGGTTTCACTTCCGGTTTTGTGTACAGCTACACAACAGTCAATTTATGAAAAATTGAATCGTGAAAAAATAAAATAAGCCCAGTAAAGACTAGAATTATTATTATCATTATAATTATCAGTGATATTAGCCGTGGTAGCATTAGTTTTAAATATCAGTCCAACAACTCAACATTGTTCAGAAAGCAGCTCATTTCCTCCCTTTGAGGTTATATACTATACAGCCTGTTAAGGTGCTGCTTGTGACAAAGTGAAGTGTCTCCAGCTTTTTCAGTCCCCATGTTTTAAGTTCTGTAAATCAGATTTACGAGCAACAATAGATTTATAGAGAAATCTGTGTTTTTGTTTACTTTTTTAATAGGCACATAAATTGTGCTTCAAATTAGTTATCATTCATCAAATTCATTGCTTATATGCAGGATAACCTGAAAAACTGAACAATCATAGCAGGTGGTTGCAGTCTTTAAACTGGGTTTTCCGGTCAGAAAAAAAAAACTTTCTGGGAGGGGTACCATCTTGTTATTATTTACTCTTTGAAATTTAACCACGTTCGTGTCCGCTTTTTTTTTGATCGACTTTTGCTGCACCTCTAAACAATCCAACAGCGCATTCACCTTCAGGTCGAGCTATGGGAGACACGAGCAACACTGATAAGGTTCAGCTGCACACCCCAGAGCTAGAAGAGCTGCGTGGCGGTAAGGACTTCAGCTTTGATGGAAACGCAAAGCCGTGCAGGTATTATCTAACAGGACGTTCATGAAGATATTCTTGCTGGTTGGTTGCAGTATTACAAGCAGGATTGGAAACCAACTTTGCTGAAGTTCAAGTCAGTGTTGTGGAGTGTCCAGATCTCACCAAAGAACCCTTCCAGTTTCCTGTCAAAGGTAAGAGCCTATCGAGTACACACCAAGCATACTTCTGTGCCGTGGAGCTGCAGAATCGCCAGGAAAGTGTGGATAAATCAAATCATTCTTGCATGCCACCTACATGTACAAGCATTTTGTTCAGTTTGAAACATGCATAAAAGTGAGGTTGAGCTTCCTTTGCAGACTGCGGATCAAAAACATCCTGGCAGATTTTTTCTCTTAATGTCACCTCTATCCTGCAGGCTTGTGTGGAAATCCTCGCATCACTGATGTTGGCGGTGTACCATATCTGGTGCCTTTGGTTCGAAAGGACAAGGTAGTTTTTAAAATGAAAACACTGCATTTAGATGTTGTGCAACAGCCTGGAGTGAAAGAGCATCTTCTGCCCCTTCTTCTGTCAGGAATACAACATGAACACTGTATCAAAGGAGGTGGAGCTGCCGGGAGCGTTCATCCTTGGTGCAGCAGCTGCGCCCTCCAGAATAGTTGGAATGAACGCAGAGGTGAATTGTCTCCTTACCTATACTTTGTCCTTTACTCAGCAAATTATCTGAATGTAAACTAGCTGTTATTATAATATTGGAAGAGCAGTTTTACAAGTCATAAGTCAATGGAATGAATGTTCTTATCCACAGCTGATGCCTCTGGTTCTGACCGAGGCGGAGGGAAGGCCTGCAGTGAACAGCAGCTACTTCTCCTCCATCAATCCAGCTGACGGCCAGTGTCTGCTAGAAAAATACAGCGACAAATTCTCAGACTGCAACTTCGGTCTGCTGGCCAATCTATACGCCTGCGAAGGGAAAGCTGGAAAGGTCAGTCGTAGCTGATCAAACTGGATCTTAAGTGCGTGTGTTCTTACAAACATACACTGTCATCCTGCTTTGGCTTTTGGAAAATAATGAACATGACTTAGATATAATTATCTGTAATTTAATAACATTACTAATGTTGTTTTGTATGAACTTTAGCCCCATCTCATGCGTGCTTCTTAGGCGAGAGAGAGAGTAAACATTAACAAGAGGTCAGTGACTAAACAAGCTGAGTTGGTTCTCTTCACCTGTGTGCCTCTGCAGGTCATAGAGGTTCGGGCCAAGAGGAGAACAGGAAGCCACAGTCTGGTGACAGCCTTGCGGACGACCCTTGAAGGTCAATACCCTGATAAAAGTCTGGCTCTGGGAGGCACCTTCATCATCCAGAAAGGGAAGGCTAAAATCCACATTATGGTAAAGAGTGGACATGACACAAAGCACATTACTGACTGCTGTCGACACAGCCACATGCTTTGATTTGTTTCCCTGTTTTTGTCTATCAACAGCCAAGAGAGTTCTCCGTCTGCCCCCTCAACACCAATGATGACGTCAACAACTGGCTCAAGCACTTCGAGGTCAGCGCTCCACTCATCTGCCAGTCGGTGCTCGTGTCCAGAGACCCTGTGAGTTGAAGCAGATACACTCACACTTGAGTGATGCAGAACAAAAAGATCTGGTTATGGTTTTATTACCTGGTTACAGTATTTTTGTATTGCAGGCTTCACTGTAGCGAGCGTTTGGTTGCTTTACAGGGTCTGGATCTGCGTGTGGAACACACCCACTGCTTCAGTCACCACGGAGAAGGTGGCCACTACTACATAGACACTACACCTGACAGTGTGGAGTATCTGGGCTACTTCATGCCTGCAGAATTTGTCTATCGCATCGACAGGCCGAAGGAGACCCACGGTGTTGGACGAGATTGACAAACTGCATAAAACATGTTGGCAGCACCGAATCTTTTGATAATGACAATGTGATGAATAACTGAATCATTTAAAGCATATTACATTTCTGACATACAAAATCGCTACACTAATAAAATAAATGAACTCGAATGAAGTGATCTGGATTGTCTGGTGTAGGAACTTTTGTTACCTCTGAAGAAAAAAAATGTGCACTTAGGACTTTGACCTACATATGTGCCTGCCAACTGTACTACAGTGAAAAAAAAGGTGTGCAACATGGAGCAAAATATACTGTTGCAGTAAGTAAAGTTGCTCTTAGAGAATGCTTACTTTTCAAAAAACCCCTACGGCCCACCTCCTGTATTCACTTTATTTGTATGATTAGGCTTTTTGTAGGTGTGTGCAAAATGTTTGATTAATTAATTAATATCCACTTTGCATCTCTTTCTCACTTGTTAAGGCAGGGTTTGATGGCTGTGCTGGTGCTTAAGAAGCCATGAGGCGAGAGACTTCCACTGCATATTCAGTAGAAAGCTGCAAGTGTATAACTGTGTACCCCAAACCCCTGATATGGTTTTAAAGTAAACCAGATTTGTGAGATTATAAATAAACCTTTCCTCAGAGGAAGACTAACATAGTGACACTGATGGGAAAACATGTTGCGTGTGAAGTTCTGCATTATTTAATTAATAAACTAAGTTAATTCTTCTGAATTTTGGTTCTTTTGTGTTGCAAAATAAGTGTATATTGTGCCTCGTGGGGTTCAACTAAGAATCTAATATTTATGTACATCTTACTGGTACTGGGTTGGACCCCCTTTTGCCTTATGAACTGGTTATTTGAGTTATTGTTGCCTTCCTATCAGTGCAAAGCAGTCTGGTCATTCTCTTCTGACCTCTGACTCAACAAGGCATTTTATCCCAGACGACTGCCTCTCACTGGATATTTTTTTTCTTTTTTGGGCTATTCACTGTGAACCCTACTGATGACTGTGCAGAAAAATCCCAGTTAGCTCTGTAATTTCTGAAATACTCAGACCAGTCTGTCCAGTACCAACAGCCCAGTCACATTCAAAGTCCCTTAAATCACCTCTCTTCCCCATTCTGATGCTCAGTTTGAACTTCAGCGGGTCATTAAGACTACGTCTATACGCCTAAATGTATCGAGCTGCTGCCATGTGATTGGATGAAGTACTTTAACTCAACAAGCAGCTGAATAGGTGTACCTAATAAAGTAGCCAGTCCACTGGCAACAATATACATTTTTATCAAATCCAGATGAAACCCATATGAATGGGTGAGTGTGTCCAAACATACAATAGGATATTACAAACCTAACATTATATTGCACGTAAAATATAATTACAATATAATGGGGCTAGCAACAGTAATGTTAAAAACCCCTGTGACTTCTGAATTTGACCAATCATGGACTGAATGTGTCGAATATCAAAGCAAAACAACGTGTGAGAAATTATTATTATTATTATGATGGTTTATGACACTGTATATAAAAATGCCATTAATAACAACAGAGGCTAGGGTGATATCTGCACAGTAAAGCAGACCTTTATCCTTTAAACAGTTAACCACAGCAGACAGCAACCCAGATTAAACTTGGATGTCATTTGAAAGTTACAGTGCTTACAGTCTTTGAAGGATGCTCTGAGATTATACCTCTAAAGTTATTTTGTGCAACCTTCAGAGAAAGGTTGCCCTGAATGTTATTCTGTAAAACCTACATTAGAGCTCTGAGGTACTTTTAGGAAAGCAAAGAAAGGGTTCTTTGAAAGTTCCTCAAAATTAACCTTTAGAAAACAGGGACAGAAATATGTTTTTGTTTGTTTTTTAGTCATATTTAATTGGTGATTGTATAGATGCAGTTTTATGTCCCATGTATAGTGACAATATCTAAAGAAGACTTAGATAATACTTCAAAATAACTCCCTAAAAAGTGTTTGGAGACGTTTCAAGATGATTGCTGAACTTTGCTGGGAGCCAACATGTACAGGCTTTTAATTTTATCTGTTTTTCTACCAATAGCCATCTCATTATAGGAATGCCATACTTCCAATGTAATAATTAAAATAAATGGATATTTTATTTTAACAAACTGAATGTTAATATGTAGAACCCAAATCGCTTACCAAATGTACCGCTTGTCGTTTTAACATCGTTTTAATATTGTCCAAGTACAAAGAGCGCCCTCTCCTGACCGAGGTGGGTGGCACATCATTTCCCATAATGCTGCTGTCGCACCAGCCCGGAAGTGAGACGTTTATTGACAATATGGCCGCCGAACTCGATTTGGATTTGCAGAAATGTTTTAATTGACAGGGCTCACCGCGACTGCGACAGTACCCCGTTTTCAGCCCTGGAGCGTACTCGACAGTTGCATTTGAATGAAGGGAACCACGACTCCACGGGATGGTGTCAGTGAGCTGAGGAAACGTCCAGTGTGTGAAACCCGTCATGTCGTTTTTCAAGAGGAAAGGTGAGGGGAAAAGCTCCCGCTGAAGGCTGCAACGTCGACGGTGGCTTGCGCCGGGAGGGGAGGGGGGTCCTCGATAAGATGTAACCAACGTGGTCGAGGCTGCGGCCGAACACAATTTAGTCGTGTACACCGAGGAGTTTGTGGGAATGCATTTCCTGCTTGCTGCTGCTGACTGCATTTACATGGTTAGCTTAGCGGTGGCCTCCCAGCCCCCTTCCCTGAATTATCTAAATTAATGTTAGCTGGGATGGGGTTATATCTACCACAGAGACCTGCCGGTCTCTGCATCACTGTCTTCCTCTGTGTGTGCATAATTCAGGGCTTCCTCAGCATCAAACCGGCGCTGTTGTCTGCTCTAAATCATCACCTGTGTCGAAATGCTCTTTAGCAGCTAGCTAGCTCTGTGGAGGCATTTCCATCCATACTCAACAAGCAAGACATATCAGAGATGTGAACAGTGACAGATTGAGTTTCAGTCAGCTGTTAGTTATTATAAGAAAAATGAGAGCTTCCGTTAAGACATTTGGTTGTAGTAGAGAACCTGGAGCTGGCTAACGCTAATTTCTAATCTCTGTCAGGCAGAAACTGGGTGGGCTGGGCCTTTTTTATGTATCTTTTAAAAACGCAGCGTGACAGTGAGATTCAGTTCAAAGCCCCACAGTTGAACCTCTTTTGTGTGGTCATTTTTGAAGGCTGTATTCATACTGAGAAGTGGCTTTTATGTCTTGTCTATTTTTTTTTAAAGTGGTGTAGGCAAAACGTCAGACAAACCACAGCCTGAAGCCTCCAGTGACCACAAATGAGCACTTCTCTGAAAATGTCAACAAAACTGGAGATTATAACCTTAAGAGGGATATAATTAATTGCATATCTGGCCATATGAGTTTCAGCAAGATGTAGCAAATACATTTTAAACTTCTTTTAAGGGCTTTATTTTCCTCCTCCACCATCCCACTCAGGCTGCGAGGTGTTTTCATCAAGACAGGTTTCTGACAATAGGTTTGTCCGATGGCTTTGATAGAAAGTGTACAAAAAAAAAGACTTCAGAGGCCATTATTGTATAATGGAGTCAACAGAACTCCTGTCCCATTTCCTCAGGAAATCAGTACAATAACTTCATTTATGAAACCGCTCTGCAGTTGGACATCCCAGAGAGAGGGAGAGCGCTAAGTGGGGTTTCCACACATGCTACAGAGGTCCAAACAGCTGACACAGCAGGCATCCAAAATGAGGAAATATTAGAGACTTCACTTATCCAAACCAGAATGTTGCACAGGACAGACAGGAAGTAAAAATGTTCCCTGTTAGCAGGAAGAATTATCAGTGCCAAGAAAAGGAAGTGAAAGTTTTAACAGTTAAGTCAGTTTCACATTTTTATTTTCTTGCACTCTGTTCATAGAAGGTTATTGGTAGTTATTAAAGCTTTCTTTTTTTATGCTGCTGTGTTTGTTTTAATAGTAGCATCCAATTCAATGACCTACCATGGTCCTGTGATTTCTTTTTACTTCACTTAGAAGTAAAACATTAACGTTACACAAAAACAGGGCTTCGCTGCTGTTATTTGCAGCAGCATGTTTAGTTCAGTTGTGTAAAAATTTTTGGGGTCCAGACTTTTTAAAAGCCACGTCGCTTCTCTGTGGCAGCCAGCCTCGAGTCTTGGTTGGCTCACACGCTCGGATATGACTCGGTCCCAAATGTCTCGCGTAAAGAGCGTCTTCAGTTCCATTTGTTTGAGCCTCCCAGTTCGTTTTGTGATGTCACTGCCTGAAATGGTCGCTTGGCCCGACCAAACTGCTTAATCCAAAGATATGAATGGAGGGTCACTCTGACGGATAGTTGCCACTATGTCTGCCAGCATGCACTCATTCTCCTGCAGGGTACGCATATCATTTTTGAAATGTGTCTTGGCAGCCTTCATGTGTAAACTGGCTTACGATCAGCTGAAGGAAAACCAGAGTTGATAAGACCAAGGTCATAAATCTTAGGCCTCTTAATGCTGACGTCCAGATAAAAGCCCCGACTCTCTGCGCACTGTATAACAGTGATTCTCAAACTGAGGTGTGTAGAGCCTCCTCAGGTGGGCCGTGGATGCCCACTAGAAAAATCTGTAGTTGCACGAACATAATTTATGTGGAGAAAGTAAACAAGATTGCTGATGTTGCTGTTATGCCTGTACTTAGAACCTTTTTTATCATTAATAATTGTGGAGTCCGTGTCATAAACTTTGTTTATCTTTTGAAATGGGGCATGCTGGGAAAAAGTTTGAGAACCACTGTGTTATAAAGAGTGGGAGGGACATGGCTTTCACATATGAGAAACCAGTTTCAGCATTTAACATCCGTCAGCTCCAGCTATGTCCGGCTAGCATGGCCAGCTGGAGGAAAGCATATATGAGGGCTAATTAACTGATCATGCACACTATTAATGGAATAATAACACACACCCAAAGCGACTGAAAAATAATTGCTGTTTTTTTTGCCCTCTGAGTAGTATTCAGCTCCACAGATATTATGTAGCCTTTCTTAGAGGCCTGCATGAGAGTCTGTCAGAGTCACAACTGTAGGAAACGCATCACCACCACACCACATCAACCCCTCAATAAAATCTCACATCAATTCTTCAACCTCTGGTGTTGCCCTGTGTTATGGTTCCAACTGCTGCTCTCATCTTTGTCCCCACAGCCAAAAGCAAAGAACCTGAGAAAGGGACAGACACTAAAGTCAATAGAGGTGAGTTCCCCTTTTCTCTTTTGAGGTTGTGGAAGTGTTGCATCATGTTGTTGAAATTATGTTGTTGAAATGAAACAGCTGTGTTTTGTGGAGATGTAAGCACAATAACCAGTATTGTGTTTTTTTTTTTGATGTCCTTGTATAGCCATGCTCACTTCGAGGTGACTTATAAAGTGCATCTCTGAGTGCTCTGACAGCAACATTAAGGATGGGTCTTGAAAAGTTTCCTCAAAGACGGGCTTAGACTGTATTAAAAAGTTTAAAATTAATTCATGCATCCAAAGCAGCAGTAGTCAGGAAACTCGATGATTTTTAGTTGAACTTAATTAAACTTGAAAAGCAAATCATTTACTTTAGCTTAATCCAATTATTAGTTTCTGCCACTTACCCAGGTCACTTAAATTTTGTAATTACATTTCTAGAAATTATTATTACCTCAAGATGGAGAGTGCAGACAAACACGTGATATGAATGCCAGTCAAAGCGTTTGTTATGTAATTGTAAGTGTTTTTCCTTCCACTTGCTTTCCCTTATTCTCGGAATGGTATGAGTGTAAAAAGCTGCTCTTATGTGGTATTAAAATGGTCTTAAAAGTCTTAACTTTAACACAGCTGAAAGAATCATAACTTTTTCCTTTGGTTGTCTCTTAGTATCTTTAATCACTGCTAGTTAAACTGTCTCAAGGACCACAGTTCCAGCCTCTAGCTGTTAATGAAACACACAGAGCACAGCGGAACCAACACTGAGCAGACTGTCGTCTCAAACATCTGCCTCAGCCTGAGGCTTGGTGTACACTGTGAGCTCTTTCAGAAACTCACTAAAAAGACCTTTTCATACAGATCACACTGTTGTCCTCCACGCAGGCCACTCAGAGCATCAGCACTATTGTATGCCTTTTCTTCTCCCCTCCATCTAAATCCTGTTTTGTGTCCTCTGTTCTCCGTCCTCCACTCACAGCTCCAACCAGCCCTCACTCTCCAGGACTGAGGAACCACCATGCAATCCAAGAAGCTGCTGGGCCCAGCCATGTGGCCATCAGTGCCATCTCGGCCAACATGGACTCCTTTGCCCGTGGTCGCACCGCCATCCTCAAGAAGCAGCCGAGCCACATGGAAGCAGCGCACTTTGGAGATCTCGGTACAGAGCCCGCATTCACCAGTTTTTGTTTTGTTTTCTCTGATGACAGATAAGTGTCAAAACTAATATTTAGCCATAAAAAGCTTTTAATTCAGAATCATAAGAAAATAATTTGTTCTGAGTTTCTTTGATTTTGATTGAAATGTAGTTTTTTTTAAATACCTCATTGGTTATTAGTTATTAATAAGTATAAAATAATGTTTTTAGCTTGGATTCGTTTATTACGTCTGTGATCTTTGAGACAGTTTAAGAGTTGTAACATGTTGTACACTGAAGGATCAGGCTGCTCTTCTGTACACATTTGAATACAATTTGATTAAACTAGCACGAGCCTGCCTTAGAAATTAATGCAAAGACATAGGAGACAAGACTATTTACTCTTTCTTCATTGATCAATCTGGCTATATACTTAATTATTTATTCAATCTTTTAACTTTCTCAGAAAATATTTCTTTATCCCAGAGTTCAGAGTGAAGTTTGTAAACTCCTGGTTATACTGACAAAAGATGTTTTTGCTATCGTCTTATATTACAAAGAAAAGCAAACACAATCTCTGATTTAAGTTGCTGAAACCAGAGAATTCAAGCTTTTGTCTCGAGAAGTGACTTATAAATTCTTAAGATAATAATTAATCTGTTATTTGACAAATTGATTAATCGGCTCAGGAGAGGATCATATTGGATGTACTGAAACCAATGCTTCCAACAGAAAATGAATAATGATATCATATCACCACGTTTGAAAGGTCTACTATACAAGAAAGGCACTACATAGAAAGTAATACCTAAGGTTGGACTGTAAGCTCCCGCTCAATCCTTAGGAGTAGTTAGTTTTCTGATGTTACAGCGATGGTATGCGTCTACAAGAGCCCAAACATCCCACTGCATTATGCAAGTGGCAGCACTCCCACGTTAATCCTGTGTGAGCCACTCACTGGGCTACATGTGTCAGTTATGGTGAGCACCCAAACTAATACTCAGGATAAGGTTGGTCTTATCTTCTCGGGCAGTCACATAGTGTAGAAAATACTCTATAATTAGATTCTGTGTACGCTTCCCGGATGCCATGATATGGGGCAGTGAGCATTCACTGTAGTGACAGGAACTGTACGAACAACTTCACCAAATGGCACGTGGGGCGTGTCAGACGGAGGTGGAGGAACCTGTGCTGCAGCCTAGACAACATCTGAATGAGACTCATCGGGATGTGGTTTCAAAAGACGGAAAAAGAAAAAGGAAGGAAGCATTAACGAGGGTGTATCTGGGAGGCAGAGAGGGCATCAGAGTAATGATGCCGTTGTCATTGTAACAAACTTTGATGATCATTCAGACATAAATGCTTGACTTGTTGCAGTGATTTTTTTTTTTTTAACAGCTTTCAGTGTTAAGGCGGCTGTGACTGTGTGATCTTAAAAGAATCTAAAGAGGCTGACTCAAAGCCCCTCACACTGAATGACACATCTTGAAGCACCATCTTGTTTTTAAAGACCAAACACAACACTGCCAAACTTCAGCCCACGCTTCGATCTAACTACAGCTGATGTGATATGATTCTAAATAAAGTAAGCGAGTCGGGTGTCTGGGATAGATAATAGAGGACTTGGCTTACTTTAACAAAGTCTCTCTTTGAAACATTAAGTCAAATGACACTGATGGCCACTTCAAGTGTACATTAATGCAAAATCTAAGCAGCCAGTTGTGGCAGCAACTGAGTGCATTTAGGCATGGAGACATGGTCAAGATGGCATCAGCATTTTTGGGAGTGACTTTGAATGTGATGGTGGTGGTGCCAAACAGGCTGGTCTTCAGAAACTGCTGATCTGCTGGGATTTTCCCACACAACCATCTCTAGGGTTCAAAAAAGAGAAAATATCCAGTGAGCAGCAGTTCTCTGGGTGAAAATGCCTTGTTGACCAGACTGCTTTGAGCTGAGGAAGACAACAGTGACTCAAATAACCACTTGTTACAATTGAGGTATGCAAAAAAGCATCTTTGACAGCATGTCGAACCTTGAAACAGACGGGCTAAAGCAGCACAAGACCACACTGGGTGCCGCTTCTGTCAGCTAAGAACAGGAGGCTGCAATTCCCACAGGCTCAGTTGGAGAAGAGGAGACTGGAAAAACATGGCCTGGTCTGATGAGTCTCGATATCTGCTGAGACATTCAGATGTTAGGGTCAGAAACGACATGAAAGCATGGATCCATCCTGCCTTGTTTCAACGGGGCATGCTGCTGCTGCTGCTGCTGGTGTAATAGTGTGCAAGATACTTTTTTTTCCTTGGTGCCCAACTCAGAATTGCTCAAATGCCACAGCCTACCTGAGTATTTCTGCTGTCTGTGTCCATTCGTTTATGACCACAGTGTACTCTTCTTCTGGTGGCTGCTTCCAGCAGGATAACCCGCCGGGTCACAAAGCTCAAATCATCTCAAACTGGTTTCTTGAACATGACGGGGAGTTCACTGTACTCCGATGGCCTCCACAGTCAGCAGATCTCAATCCAATAGAGCACCTTTGGGATGTGGTGGAATGGGAGATTCACATCAAAGATGTGTAGCTGGCAAATCCTACGCGACTAAATGCTATCCTGTCGATGGAAGAATGATTCCAGCACCTTGTCGAATTAATGCCACAAAGAGTTAAGGCAGCCCTGAAGGCAAAATGGGTTCTAGCTTGCTACTAGTAAGGCATACCTAATATGACTGTATATGGGATCCCTGTGGACTTTTTTTCTCCCCGTTGTTCAGACTGGAGTTTGGAGCATGGTGGGTTTGAGGTTGCTGTGGATGCCCCATTAATTGCTGACTACTCAATACACACGTGAGTGAAGGAATGGAGAGGACACACAGAAGTGTGCCTGTGACGCACTGTCATGAAAAGTTTGTCTGTGTTAAATCATCCGTAAAATTATGTAGTCTAAGGCCACCTCCAGACAGAGAGAAATTCACAAACCTTCAAAACAAGTATCCAGTAGTTTAAATTCACATCATGCCACCCTTCAGCCTGGACCAGATGTTCAGTCGAAATGGGAGAGCTGAACACACAAAATCCTCTTTTTATCTTTCATTTCATGTTGCAGTTCCCATCAATACACTGCATGTTTTACCTTTGAAGGTTGAAAGCTGTAAATAAGAGTGTAGCCCACAGTCTGTTATTAAACTTGAGCACTTGAGTGAGTAATGTGTGTCCAAAGATGGCATAAATCTCATTATTTGAACAGAAGTGCTTAACAATGGTTGGTGTTTCTGCTATTGTGAATCTCTAAAAGTGCATGCAGTATATTAAATATCAGTGTTGAAGGTTTTGCTTGCAGTTTGAAGATGGCTTTAGTTTTATAATTAATGAATTTGCTTAAGTTGCCTGTTAATAAATGTGGTGTTGCTAGAAATTTACGGTTCACATTTAAAAGCTTTTCAATCAAAGTATATTAGACTGCAAAAAAAACCCCAAAAATTAAACCGTTCAGGTGTAAAATGTGTATTAAAAAAAATCCTGCTTTTATGTTCCAGGTCATTCTAGTGTGAACTATCAGCCCCAGGAGACGCGCTCTCGACTGTCCAAGACGGTGGACCAGGCCCTTCAGGACAATGTGGCGATACCCCACTTCATGCATTTCATGGAACTGCGGGGTGCGGACCACCTGGTTCGGTTCTGGCTGGAGGCTGAGCGTTTCCGCTCTACCAGCTGGTCACGTGTTAGAGCACACAGTCTAAACTCTGTCAAACACAGCTCCTTGGCCGAACCGGTCCCTGCCTCTCCAGACGGCTCAGAGCTCGCTCAGAATGCACGCAGTGCCGTTGCGTGGCACAGTAACAGTGAAGGCGCTACAGTTCAGTCTCAGCAGCGGGACTCATCCAGCACGGAAGCAGAAGCGAGACCCAGTACACCTCGAATGGCAACCCCCAGCAGGCAGGCACCCTCCAGGACGGGGACCCCCCTCAAGGTGCAGTCAAACAGCACCCTGCGAGACCTCTCTGACACACTCATGAAAAGTGAGTCAGCTTTAAAAAGCCTTTTTCCTTTATGTTTGTAGAGTTGTTTACAGGTTTTTACACTCTTAGGTGACTAGCTAATTGGCAGCTTTAAGACCGTTTAATGTATTTCTAGACTGTGTCAGACATTTGTGTTCTTATATGCAGTTCCTCGAGTAATGTAAAAAATAATACAGGGCTGCAATGCATGAAAATGACTTTACATTAGGCTACGGATTTCCAAGGTGTTGACTGGGACCCCCTAGTGGGCCTTGAAGTTATTGCAGGTGGGCCATGAGAGGGATTTTACAATAAACTGAAAACTCAGCTTTGATTTTTAAAATTTGTATTTTACTTTGAAATGACCATAAATATTTATTCTATATAAATTTATAAAAGTAATCAGGCTTAATAAAATAAAGCCATCACAAAGAAGAAAACACTATCGATTGTGTTTTAATTTCCATCTTTTTCTGCACTGGTTTAAGGACACTTTGTGATCATGATTAGTGCCATTGACCGTTTATTTTGATGACCCAGCTTCTAAAAATCTCATAAATGCAAAAAATATACACCTGATTTTTATTTATTTATTTTACTATGATGGCACAACTACAGCAGCCAAAAACCATTTCAGTCTGCATATATGCAATACATGGAAGTATTAGTTTGAGGTAAAAGTTGCAAACCCAGATGAATCTTCACTGACACCATCTGGAGGAAGTGCTTTACTTGAGCATCACCGTTGACCCTCTGGACTCTGTTTTGCAGGTATAGAGAAAGATGCTGTTACTATCTTCACCAAGTACATCTCTCCAGATGCTGTGAGGCCCATCCCCATCACAGAACAGATCAGAAATGACATAGTTGGTAAGAAACAGATGTTGTGTCACTATTTTTATTGTTGCACATTATGGTCAATCTGTTCAAAAACTGTGTGTGTGTGTGAGAGTGTCTTAAGATATTTTGAAGAAAACCACTGCAAACGCAAGAGTTAAACTTTAATTAGTTTCCCAGGCCAGTCAGTAAGCCTTCCATTTTAAATGTTACCCTGGAGTGTGAAAATATCCCTCCCTTCTTTTTATTTTTTTTTAATTTTTTTGTGTAGCTAAGATTTGCGGCGAAGATGGCATGGTGGACCCAAACTGCTTCGTCATCGCACAGATGGTAGTCTTCACTATCTTGGAGCAACAGTGAGTTTCTGTCCATTCATTTCCGAGAGCAGTCAATGCTCTCAGCATGTTCTGACGTCAAGATTAAAGCCCATCCCGTGGCTTGTGTCGTTTCACTACCCTGACTTCCACTGTGCTGCTGCGTTCACCTCCCACCTGCTCTCTGATTTCCAGGCACTTTAGTGAATTCCTGCGGAGCCATCATTTCTGTAAATATCAGATTGAAGTGTTGACTAGTGGCTCTGTGTTCTTGGCTGACATCTTGTTCTGTGAGTCAGCTCTCTTCTACTTCTCTGAGGTAAGTGGAGCTGCTGGATCCTCAAACATAATCTGGTAATATAATCATTAGACATTTTCACACTGTTATAGTTAGAAAAAGTTTTTTTTTCCCCCCTGTCCATACACTCAATATGTTTCACCTCTTGGCTCAGTCACCTTTCCACAGAAGCAGAAAACTGAAGACAGTAAACCCCAAAAAAATGGACACTCCTGTTACAGTGTGACTGATATGATACAAAATACTCAAAGATTTCCTGTCAGTTCTCACATACACAGTGGCTTTCACTGGCATTTTCTATCTTCTGTATCTTCCTGCTCACAGTACATGGAAAAGGAAGAAGCAATGAATGTACTGCAGTTCTGGTTGGCAGCAGACAACTTCCAGAACCAGCTAGCAGCTAAAAAGGGCCAATATGACGGCCAGGAGGCTCAAAATGATGCCATGATCCTCTACGACAAGTAGGTCCTCTCTTTGTTGTTCTGAAATGTTGCTGTGCTCCAAAACAGCCCGTTTTCTTTTGCTAAATGTGTGGAGTTTGACTTTGTTGTTGGAAGGTGCTATTGTGTTAATGTCATTCATTCTTTTTGGTTTCAGAATACATTTGTAGCCAGAAAGTAGTCTGAGACATTTTCACTCAAAGAGAAGCACTTTCTAATATCTTAGGTTAAATGCTTTTCTATTCTTAAAGGATTGCTCCTCATTAATTAATAACATTCATTTCAGTCCAGATTTCACTTTATCAATCTATTAGTCAAGTTACTCAGCAAATATGAGTTTTAAGAGTAGTTTGTGCTCCACAAAGCTGCGTTTGATTGAAGACCTTCATTACTGGTTTAATAAATCGGGGTTGTTTCATCTTAGGTTACATCATTTGCTTAAGCTGTTACAATGAGAAGCTGCAGCAGTGAGTGGCTGTACACTGTCAAGTTGATGGAGGATTAAACTGTTCTGGTGTGAAAAACCTTCTATTTGATGAGGTGCACTCATGCCTGTGGCTAACAAGTGATGAGTGCATATTGGCCTAAGATTGCAGACCTAAACTTAAGTTGAGTGGATATTTTTGAGGATTTGTCTGCCAGCCGAGAAGAAATCCTGTTTCATTGTATTAGTTGTTATTCAGTGAAGGCTCTCTGCCAGTCTCACAGTATTGTGAACCGTGCAGTTAGTTTGTTTAAGCTTGCTGAAGAAGGGAAGGTAAAATAACTCATCTATAGTGTTAGGATGGCACTGGAATCTTTGCTCTTTCTCCCTCTTATCTTCAACTTTATTATATTTGCTGGAAGCTGTTTTGTTTGTATTTAATTGTTTTTGTTTATAAATGTCACCATTTTGCACACTAAATAGTTTACAGTGCCAAAATAAATATTTTGCCCTTTTATAGTTTAAGGTTTAAAGGTCTTGTGGTTTCATGTGATTGTTCAGTTTTGATCAAAAATCGGCGCCCTTGTCTGAAGCCCTTTGCGTATCCCTCGATTTCCTCTTCAGGTATTTCTCACTCCAGGCCACCAACCCTCTGGGCTTCGGCGACTCTGTGCGGATGGAGATAGAGTCAAATATCTGCAGAGAGGGAGGGCCTCTGCCCGACTGTTTCACCACTCCACTCAGACAGGCTTGGACAACTATGGAGAAGGTCAGATCCTCTGATAGATAAACACACCAAGGTCTCAGTTTTTAATAGAGGTTTGCTCCAAAGGATAAAGTGACGATGAGAAAATGAAACACTAGAAGAGAGGCGTGCGAAGGCCTTATTTAATTAGGTTTGTGAAATGAATAGGATCCTCCATAAAGGTTTTTTTGTTGCAAGTCAGTGACAAATCGTCCCATTACACCGCTGATGAATGCTTCTGGCTTTGGTTAATGAAAGGAACACGGAAAACTGTTGTTGGATAATAAAGGTCAGAAAGGAACCTCTGTAGCTTGTGCCCAGAAATGTATCAGGAAGCTCATTAATTTCTCACAGAGTTCACCCTGCTTTGCATTTGTTCAGGTCTACATGCCGGGTTTCCTGTCCAGCAACCTTTACTACAAATACCTGAGTGACCTCATCAATTCAGTACGGGCAGACGAGTTTGTGAATGTCAGCACTCCAGGTCAGGGCGGACCGGCAGACAACGACCGCTCGAGTTCAAATGCCAGCGAGGCCTCTCAGACTCAGGTGACCCACAACTTCAGCCCCTGCAGGAATGTCTGCTGACATTTAGACCTGTCCCACCTTATTACATGGATAATAAAGATATTTTTGTTAATGCCAAATGCTCACGATCATTTCTGTCATTTAGTTCTCTTCACAGGAAAAAAACCAAACTATGTAGCAAAAACGTAATGCCAAGTCACACTTAACATAAGTGCTACCTTGAATGCTTCTAAAAATTCAGTTCATGGTCTGTTCACTGCAGCACGGTGCCAGAAAGGCAGCAATCAAAATCCTCAAGAACTTTGATGAGGCGATCACCGTGGATGTTGCCAACCTGGACCCTGAGGCCTTGTACCAGCGGCCGTATGCTGGGTGAGTGTTTGTGCCTTTGCAATCTGTCCAGTGACAGAAAATGATGTTAATGTTAACGGTTACCTAATTCATGCTTCGGTATTTCCCTTGCTGCCACCTACATGTTTCTCTCCTTTTATGTTCCTTTGATTGCTGTTTGGATTTAGTGCTTGTACTTGTTTTGTTTTTATTGACTCCCTCGTTGAGTTTTATGAGCATGCTTTGAAAAATTTTGTGCAGAAATAAATTAAGAGAATGATCTTATTGCAAGACAGAGGTTGAGTCTGTGAGATTTGCTTTTATCCCCTCACTGAAATTACAGTTGTTGAAGGGATACGCACATCAATGCCAGTTACCATTGGAATGTTTTGTGTGTGCGTGCGCGTGTGTGTGTGTGCGCGTGCATGCATGCCTGAGGCTAGGTTTTGTCCCATTTGTTCATTTCCTTGTCCTCTGTCTTCTCAGGAAGATGACGTTTGGGAAAGTGAATGAGCTGGGCCAGTTTATCAGGGAGGCAGAGCCAGAGCCCGATGTGAAGAAATCCAAAGGTATGATATAGGCACACCTCTCTCACTCTATACTCTGTCATATTTATCTTATTTTTCCTTGCCATGAAAATCATTATCTGTTCCCATGAATATGAACTTCATCTTCTCCCTAAAGTTCATAGTCCTCATAGATTTAAAAAAAAAAACAAAAGAGCAGGCTTCAGTGCTTTCTAGGTTCAGCAGCATAAAAACCTTGTCTACCACAGCGCTCTCTGTAGGACAAGAACAGGGTATGAAATATTGGCTTAAACTGACTTCCTGCTGATTAAATATTATTCACCTGTTAATGAAGACACTGGATATTTACATGAAGGAATTACTTAATGACTCAAATAATAGAACACTATTAAGAAAGTAAGATTAGCCTTCAGCTTTTCATCATGTTAATAATTTTTGTTTAGCAATGAAGTCTTTAGCAGCTTGCTCTCTCCTGTTACTTAGGTTCCATGTTCTCTCAAGCCATGAAGAAATGGGTCCAAGGCACCTCGGATGAGGTGAGATTGCGCTATGTTGAGTTATCATAAATGATTAAATAGCTTTAAGCCCATAGCGGTCCTCTCTCAGTGGCTTGTATGAAAATTTGCATGATGTCAGTCCTTTAAAGAATATTATTTGCACTGTGACCAAAGGCCCAAGAGGAGATGGCGTGGCAGATTGCCAAGATGATTGTCAACGACGTTGTCCACCAGTCTAACCACGACAGCCCCGGCAAAGTCACCAAGGTACGAAGGCTCACTCAGTAATCTCATTCCTGGGTGCATGTGGGATGATTGCAGAGTCTCTTAAGTGTCTTCTTTTGTATGTCTGCAGTTATGACCCCACTGAGGAACCAAAGGACTGTCACTCCCTGCAGATTCTGGCCAAGCCAGTGATAAACTGTACACAGAGTTCACACTGCAATGAACTGCATTACTCGGAGAAAGAACAAGGCATTTTATCACCTCCCCAACCACCGCGCGTGTGTGTGTGTGTGTCTGTGTGTGTCTGAGAGCTTGGATGAGTGACTGTTCACGCTTGAGCTAATAGATAACTTGAAGTACTTCATTGTCCCACTCTTCCAACTCCATAACACTATAAAGGTACACGTGTTGTCACCAAAAATAAAGCAAAGTGCTTGCATCAGACTGGAGGAAGCCCCCCCCCCCAAAGGAAGGAAACTTTTGCCATGACCCCAGAAGAAGCTGCAGCATGGCGGTAAAGACTTAATGCTTTGTCTTATCTCAGACCTATGGAGGATGCAACAATGGTAACATTTTATTCACTACTTGATGACGCACCTCCCCACGCCTTTTATAACCATTCCTTGTTTTTACATGAACTTCTCTCTTATCGTCAGCTGCTTAAGGCTTATTGGTTTGGCGCGATGCACAGTTTTTGCATACACTTCCCTCTGTCTGCCTGGAGTGGTATCATCAGCTGTTCACTGATGTTAGCTGCCCCAGCTTTACTTGTTTGGTACTGTAAAACATCTGGAAATGTTACAGTGAAGGAGAGTGTATTCAGTTCTTGGACTTGTGGACCTTCTGTATAAATATCCTGGCACCTTTACAGAGCATAGAAGAAATACTCCCAGTTGTGTTGGAAAACTGCAAACTCCTCGTCCTAAATGTTCTATGTATAAATATCTATTTAGATTTCTGGTTTACCCCATATATTAATGTTAGTTTTTTTATGGTGATTGCTGTTTTTTTTTTGTTTTTGTTTTTTTAAAATTCATCACTGAAACAAACTTCAGTGATGAGCGGACTGCTTAACTGGAAGGTGAAATAAATGATTTTTTTTTTAAAGTTTATTTTGAGCCTTACCAAGATGTGGATAAGAACCAGAACAGACTCTTGGTACTATGTACCACTAATGACATTGTATGTGTACTTAATCTATAATATATTTAAATTGTGTTTGATTTAAATACATATATTATGAAACTTTGTCCTCTAGTTTTTTCCTTTGAGATAATTTTAGCTTTAGCTTTTTTCTTTGAGCTTTTTTTAGTTATTATAGTTTCCGTTCATTATGGGCTTTTCTTAAAATTAAATCATATGCACAATGTTTACAGGCGGACTGATTTTTACTATATTAATGTTAAAATGTGGGTAAAGAGAGCCAATGCCAGTGCCAGCACAAACAGCAGTGCGGTGGACAGTTATCATCTCTGACCATGTGGGGGCAATGTTGAATATGATGTTGTTTTGGGGGGTAAAACTGGAACAAGAGGAAGGAGGCGTTCAGATTTTTGTTATGGTGGGTCCATTAAAATCCACCAATTGTAAAATATGGTTCAAGGGGCTTAAAAGGAGCGTTTTAGTGCTGCATTTCAAATCTTTAATTCATTTTTGTGTTTTTTTTTGTGTGTTTTTTTTTGTGTGTAATTGCATACAGTTGTATATATATATATATTTTTTAAGGTAGAAGTCAGCCTAAAAATCTAATCACACCATCATGTTGCCTGGGGGAAATGCACTTCACAGGTACTTTGTGGCCTGTCTGCAGCAGGGTCTGCAGGCTGTTTAAAAAGGTCTTGTGAATTGAATGCTTGCACGTGTAGAGGCAACGCCCACCTCAAATACACAAAACCCCTTCCCGTCCTCAGCTCTGATTGCCAGTGGGGTTGTTATGGTAACAGTCCTGTTACCTTGCCTCAATAAAGAGGCCACTAAAATAATCACCTTTACTGTATAGGCTATATAAATGCTCAGGATCAGTTTGTCTGGCGAGAAATGAAATTTAATTGAGATTGGATACAGCTATTAAAGATTTTCACTGTTTGTTACAATGTTGCGGCGATGCACATAAAACGCATTAACCAAGTACAAGGTGCATTTATTCGGACACCTGCAGACGGACAGCTTGTAGGCAAGTCAGAGACAACGTGCAATACATCGGAAATGTAGGGGTCTCCCTTCAAAATAAACTCAGTATTATGCGATCAGTTTGAAACATGGCATCATTTAGTGTTGTGTTCCTGAAATCAACAAAGCTATATGCAAAAACCTGTTTAATGCTTGCACCTCATCATTCCATAACAGTTATGAAAAATGCATCAATTTGTATATGACACATAGTGAAGCCGCAGATGAGGGTGGTTGTACTGTGAGCAATATATGCATCCTTAAGGAGACAATTATATAGTAATAATTAAATGTAAATTGACGTTTTGTGGGAAGTATATTTGGGGATTTACAAAATACAAATGAATAAATAATAAAACAGCACATCTTCACATTTAGGCCTTGTCCAATCTCTAAAAACACATTTCCCAACCAATATAGCGTACCTTGATTTCTATTCTATTCTGTTTTCAGCAGGCTCTAGGAAAGAAGGCATTCATCACAGTGCTGACATTTATGTTCAAACATTTTGCAGCACCCCTTTATTTGAGCGATTTTAAATTATTAATCGTTCTTCTGCTACTACTGCTACTACTAATAATAATAACAATAATAATAAAACTGTGGGGCTGTCTGAAATTTTGCCGCGCCTTTTCGATCCGGACTTTACTTTGAAAATCATAACAGGAAGTGTTCTTTTTAACCTGCGTTAGCTCGACGATGTCCACGCGCGCTCGTTCGGAAAGGTAAAAGTCCGGCGCTTCCCGCGTTCAGGCGCAGCAAGTAGGCTGGGAGTACCGGAGGAGAGCGGCGGCTCCAGGACAGGTGTGGCCTCTGAGTTACTGCACTCCTCCACCTGCACTGCTATGAAGCGGCGCATCCAGTCTTGGGTGTGACAAACATCTCTAGTGTCAGATTTGGGCTTGGTACCAGCCTAAGTGTGTGCGCGGATGACTTGACTTTATTGTATAACCATCACTCATCACAATTTTCTTAGTGTTTTTTTTTCCCCCGGGCCAGATGTTCTGGGGAGTCTCTCAGCTGTTGCGGATGCCTGGTGACTCTAATTATTTTTCACTTTTAGTTTTTGCTGATGTAGTGCTGGTCAGGAGGCTGGGGCTGAAGTTGAAGTGCCGCTCCTGAAGGCGTGAGCTCCAAATGCATTCGCTCCTGGGCCGGGAGAAGAAAGAAGAAGAAGCAGGGTTTGGAATTGATCTGACTCTGTCTCCGGGCTTTCTGCCCAAGCTGCTACCATGTTCAGCTGTGTGGGCTGCTTCTGGGTGCTCCTGTCCTCCGTTCTGGTCGCCGTCTGCAGTTTTAGCTTCATATCCCCTGCCTGGATTGTTAAGGATCAGCTGAGGAGCAACCACCACCACAATAATAAGGACTCCGTGAGCTTCGGCTTGCTGTGGCACTGCTCGGAGTCTCTGGATCACATGTACCGATGCTACACCTTTGGGGGACTGGGAAAATTTGCAGAAATCCCCTCCAGCTCCTGGCAGGTAGTTACCTATACACACCCATGACTGTCACATGTGAATGGATGTGAGCATGTGGAGCACCAAGCAGGTAGGGCAAGATATGGCACTGAATGGCTAGAAGCAGCCAAGAATAAAAACATTTCAGCCAAACATCCAGACCTATTATCAAACAGCAAAGCAAAAGGATCCATGAAAACTGCTTTTGATTTTAGACATTTCCTCAGACTAGGATTTGAATCAAAAATTGGTCTTGCAGAAAGTAATTTTGTTTAGAATATACTGGTTAACACTCCTTGTAATATATTATTTCCTGCTTTCATAAAAGTTCACTTCTTTTTTTTTATTTTTGTCAAATGGCCACATGTGTAGTGACTCCACACTGCATAGTGACTGCACACAGCACATGTGCAATCGTAACCTGGATAACACTATAAGGCTAAGATGATCCCGACTCAATCATCGCAGCAACAACAAATAAATAAATCGATGCAACTTTTAAAAAGCCCACATTTGGAATGATGCTGTGCTTTTCAGTCAGAAGGAGGAGGGTGCATCATACAGAGCAGCATCTGCACCGCAGCACGCCAGACATACATCAAAGCTGTGAAAGTGGCACCAGGTTGGAAGGCTGCTCACTCATCAGGGCTCCCCACTAGCAGGAATTTCAATTTTGTCTCACTTCATGAAATTGAACCTGTGAAAGCGGACCACATGTATATGCTAATGCTATGCAACTATATACAACATTAATAATATCCCTGCAAACCTAACAAGCCTACTTTAAGATACCTCACAATGCACACCCAGTACATGAGCATTTTCAGTACTGGATATACCCAGTTAGTACACACACTTTACTCCACAACACACTCACTTTACTAGACACATAGCCAGTTGACCACACCCACTTTACTATACACACACACACACACACACACAGACTCTTTCACAATTTACTCCACCCATCCAATTTAATAAACAAATATCCACTTTACCATATGATAAATACACCTTGCCACACACACATCCACTTTACTTCCCACATAGCTACTTTAATTCCCACACACATTTCACTGCATGGCACCCACTTTACTGTCTAACATATCCACTTTACAACATGACACATCCACTTTACTACACACACATCAAATTTAATATACAAACATCCACTTTACTGTTTGACACACCCACTTTACCATATGACAAATGTGCTTCACATCCACTTTATATCACATACCCACTTTACTGCAAAACATATCCAGTTACTACACACACACACACACGTACACTTAACTCCAAGAAATCCACTTTACTGCATGACACACACTCTACTGTATGACACAGCTACTTTATTACACACACATCCAATTTAATGCACAAACATCCACTTTACTGTATGACACACCCACTTTACCATATGACAGATACATTTTATATCCACTTTACTGCACACACACCCATTTTATAGCACAGCTTATTGAAGGGGGTTAAATCTCATGGGTTTATGCCTTCAGAAGAACACACTATTGTCTTTTTAGCTGGACTGCAACAGTGGATCTGGCCTTAATCAGGAAAGCCTGTCCCTATCTGACTGACTGAGTGACAAAGTTGCACCATCGGGCAGCTGAATGTTAAGCTTTGTCCAGATATCAAACCATCTGTTTGTTGACCATCACTTTGACTGTTGGTTGCTAGTGGATATCCAGTTGTCTAGTGCAGTCTTGTCCTTTCCTTTGTAAACTCTCCTGTAGAGTTTCCCCGTTGGCCATTGCTCTTTCAGAATAACTCAAAGCAAACAGTGTGTTTGATTCCAGTAGGCCTCTACCAATAGCACACGTGAAACATTTAGTACTTACATCTGTAAATTGGAGTTATAGGAAATGCTGCACATGAACATCTGTCACATTCTTCACCATCCACTGCCACAAGAATATACGCAGCCTGTGGGAAACATTATAGTGAATTTTGGGCACAACAATTAAAAGAACTGCTCTCAAGTACCACTTCAGTGGTATCAAAGTGCCAAATGGACTGTACGTGAACATTATTACTTGTAAACTGGAACTGAACTAGAACTGAGAGGTAATAGGCTAATTTGCATTTGTGTGTGGTGATGCCAGTAAGCTTATTGGAGGGAATGATCATCATTAAATAAAATGCATATGGTTGCTATAACATAAATAATTGGTCTGTTAGTGTTCTTGTATCTGAGATGCAAGTTGTGGTATAATATCAATACTTTCTGCAGCAATGCTGTTTGTACCCCCCACTCCCCCTCTCAGCCCTGTACCCTCCCACTGAAATCTACAGTACACCAGCCACCTCTGGAGTTATGGTTTATTTATGAAGGAGAATTAGCATTTGAAAGGGAGATATTAATAAATGCTGCCTGTGTGATTCTAGTTCAAGCATCTGCAAAGGAGTAGAAAGTAATGTCTTGGTTTCTTTTCATGGGGAAGTGCAGGTGTTTAAACTGCAAAGACTGGAATGACTGGGTTAATAAAGAGGCAGCTAAACTGATTTGGGATCTCTCTGTGTATGTTTCATTTCGTTTATACTGAGACATTAACTGCTGCACATCCCTAGATGAATTAAAGTGCGGTAAACTGCATTTAAGGCTCATTTGGCTAAAATCAGCAGCAATTTAGCCAGTTAGCCAGTTGTCACTGTGCTAATTAGTGTCCTCCCACTTACGAGCTCTTCCTCAAGTAAATTAGTGAGTCCGAGGCTGATGGAGTCTCTTTCCTGCACCGAAGTACACGTGTTATTGTGGTGGTGAACCTGAGCATGTGATGTGCTCCCATAGCCTTTAATAAAGGTGAAGGGGCCATTAAGTTTTCATCAGAGCCACTTTATTACTCCACCACTCCTCACTGACAAGTGCATCGTTTTCCTGATGCCTTTCATTTGCAGCTTGTCAAACCCAGAACATGCAGAATGTGCTTAGGGTACCAACACTGTACACAGGTGTGACAGGCAACTCACCCACATGCTAACTGCACCACTCTTTCTTTCAGTAGAGGCCAACTATCACCGTACACTGAGCTCTGTTACTTCCATCAGAGTGGAAGACCGCACTCTTGGCTTGCTCTGGAAAGTCAGACTGAGTCCTGCGGATGCTGTTAGAGTGAACCAGAGGAGGAGGATGAGGACAGGACAGGGGAAGAGGTGGGGGAGGAGGCTCCCTGAAAGGCTGCCCTACTTGTGCTGTAGTTTCTGTGGGCTTTTCTGTTGTCACTCCATGCTGTCAAAAGCTTTTTGCTTTGGTTGGCACTGCTGAGCTCCAGTGCTGCTGGCGCTCAAAAGCACAGAGCTGGAGGCCAGGCTGGCAGGGCCCCTGCCTCCATTCAGGCACACACAGACAGAGAGAGAAACCCCTGTGAGATACAAAATTGGGTAGCAAATAAACACAACCTTATGCTGCACTGATGTCTCGTGGCATAAATGGTGAAAATGGGAAAGATTTATATGCACATAACATGAAAATAAAGACCTTCAGCACTAGGATGTATGAGAAGTGATGGGATCTGTGTGACCTGTTAATGGCAACATCTTTTCTCTGCTTTAGTAGCCAAACCATTTTGTGATAACATCGGATCATGGGGATCTGGTGATTCCCATCTCTAGTTATTGACATTTGCTCCTAGACAAAAAAACACAACTCTTATAAGTTCTTTTTTGCAAATATAGCATTTGATTATGAGATGAAACACAACTTAAGTCTTTTATTTTTTTTTTATACAGAAGTGACAGCATTCTGCTAATGTGTGCTGACTGCTCAGTTGAGCATTTCTGAATGATCGCAGCAGGACTTCCTCCCTCGATTGCACCCACTTCCAAGTGAGAACTACAGCAGACATCAGGGGAGTGGTTAAACGAAAACTTCTCTGTGTGTATTAGAAAGCATATGTTTCAGCTGATTGTGACTGCTGTGAGAAAATTATCTGCTGCTGCTCATGTGACGTGTGAAATCAAAATGGCAATTACTGTAGGCGTCTCGTGGTATGCGATGCCATTAATACTGATAGAACGGTATTCAAGTTTAAAACTTGCAGGTAATCTAAACACTTAATAGTGCCTACTCATTTCCCGTCAATTGAAAACGTTGTGAAAATTGCCAGGAAAAACAAAAATCACTCCCAAATTTTTAGCACTTGTAGCACTTTCTATGAAACCCCAAGTTCTGAGAGTCGGAATTCTCCTTGTTTAACATGATCCACAGAGGCATTCAGAGTCAAACTCTGGTCAACCTCGTGCAAAGAGCCTGCCAATCAAAGGAAACTGGGCTTTAAAGAAGGCTGGCCTCAAAGAAACAGGAGCTAAAAAGGCTTATTTCAGAGCGATGAACTGAAGGGCAACATAAAGGACCTGTTAAGGTTTTTTTTAAACTGCGAATCATGCAAAGCTACTCTAGGAGAGTCCCAGAACAAAATATAGAGCTGGAAAGGCGCACAGCTTTTATTGCAACATCTGGTGGTTTTCCGCATAAATTATTCCCAATCTTACTTCTGCTTTATTCTGCCGGGTTGTGTGATATTCCATCAGAGCAGATGTAGTGCAGGGGCAGCTTGCGAGCGCGTTTTTGCGCACGCTTGAGTATATATGTCGCTTTGAAGAAGCCGGTGGAAGTGTGAAAGCGTGTGTGCAGCAGTGGTAGTTGCCAGGTTGGCCATGTCAGTGGAGGAGGTGTACTGTGAGCTGCTGCTAGGCAAAGTGTGAAGGAGGAGGAGGGCACCTGCCAGCAAACATTTTCACCTTAACTTGTTAACAGCTTACGTGTTTCCAGCTACTTCACAGGCGCTGAACGCTGCAGCTGGATTAGCTGGGCTCTGGTATTAGCCAGCCAACAGTCTGACGCGCGCACACAACTGCATGGACGTGTGTCTGGGCAAGGAGGTGGTGCATTTGTGTGCTCTTGGATCATACTGCATGTGTTTTGCTGTCTCTGCGGTGGCGTGTGTGTTCGGGCCCTCTAACAGTACATGCCCACTGAATGTCAAGGTCGCCTTGTAGCCTAAATGAGTGGTGGCCAAGCTCCAGGAATGCTGATTGGAAAATGTCTGAGCTGGTCCTCATCTTTTGTCTTTCTGTGCTGAAAATGGCAACATGTCAAAGCAGAGATTCTGGGCTGTGGAAAAACAAATGTGATTGGCTTCCATTGAAATCCTCTGACAAATGAGACAAAACAATCGGCCCATGTTGTCTTTCCCACATGCCATGAAGATGAATTGTGGCAATGTTTTACCATGCCTAATTACCAGCTACCTATGAAGTACGTTTAGTGGTGCATAAAACCATGCTAGATGCTCATTTCATCACTCACTGAGCCTGAACTAGTTTTAAGTAGATAGATAACTTATTTAATGAAATTCACTCATGAATCCTGTGTCTGGCTGCTACACAGTTTTTGTCTTTGACCTCTGTCACAGTGGATTACACTGCAAAAAAATGTTAACAGGAAAACAGGGGTTCCTGCCACAATTTCAGTGTATTGTTGGTGATCGAGGTTGAGTTCAAGATACATACAAAGAGACCAGTCTGTTGTCCAAACTTATCCACTGCTTGTGTTTGTCTCTGCAGAGAGGGGAAGATAATGAGGCAAAGCAAATTAAGACTCGTGCTTAGCAGCAAAGTTTTATAAAGAAAGTTCCAAATACACCAAAGAAAGATTATTATAAATAATAAAAGCTTTTTGTGCAAATCAGTTTCAGGTTTGTAATTACCTGAAAATATCTTCTATTGAATGCATTTCAGTCAAAACCACTATAGTGACCACTATTTGTGGTAATCTGTCCTCTTCATAGGCTGTTTGTGCAGGCACATTTTACGACCAATGCCTAAGTTTTAAAATAAAATTAAGCTAGGTGCTTGTATAAAATCAAGCACCTACGCCATTCAGCCTGCCTTTACAAGCATTTGTGAAAGAATGGGTCATTCTATGTAGCTCACTGAATTTACTGCGGTACTGTGGCTACAACTGCAACAAGTCAGTTCATGAAATTTCTTCCCTGCTTGATATTCCACAATCAGCTGTGGGTGAAATTAGAGGGAGAAATTGCAGAGTAGAGAAGCACAGCAGTTCAGACCATGTAAAGTTGGAGAGCAGGGTCACCGAGTACTGCGATGGATCGTGATTGAAATCTCTTCAAGGTTGTCTCCTTGTGCACCTCGAGTTGTTTCCAGCATTGCTGCTGTTTTCAGATTTCTTCCTAGAAGTCCTGTTCTGACCCCGGCCACTGTGCATTAGTAGATTTTACAAAGGGACTCGACCTTGTGCAAACGTCTGTGCCAAACTGACTTTCAGTGTCATGCCATCACTGTTGTGACCCAGAAACCAAACCAGTAGCACATCAGGTCAGGAGGGCAGCCGGGAGAAAGTGTGTGTGTGTGTGTGTGTTCTTGCCGAGAGAAAAAATAAAAAAACGAACTTTACTGTTTGGCACTATACTGAGGTGAAACAATATCAAAAACACAATACACAATTTCTAATTAACTTATTAACATTTACTCTGAGGAAATCTTTCTGAATAGATTAAAAAAAACAACCCATTTTGTTCGGTCGAAGTAGATCCTGAACTTAAATATGCTCTTGTTTAGTAACTAAGTGTTAAGATTTCTTTAAGATTTCTCGAAACTGACAACTCTGATCTATAAAAATCAAGCCAAATGTGGATGAAATGCCAGTAACATACCACACACTGTTCTGAATGATTTTACTGTACGTGCCCTCTGCTCCCACAGTGTGCTGGTATGCTCTTGATAGATGGCAGGTTGAGGCTGAGACTCAGCGGTTCATGTGCTGCTTAATAACAGAATGATGGACAAGGTCTGCCCTTTATCTCTCTGAACAACATTACAGAGAAATGAAAGGTCTGTGCTCTTGACTTGGCCTCCTCACACAGGGGTCTTAAGGTCCAGTGGCACACACACACACACACACACACACACACACACACACACACACACACACACACACTCCCAAAGGACAATCACGTGAGCTCAGTAGACTAGTAGAGGGCTGTGAAATCTCTGCCCAACAGAAAGCTGTCATTTGGTGCCTGACGCAGGCTCGACTTGCTCCTTAGATTTACTGTAGCTGTAAAGCTTCTCACTCTTCTCTCCGCCTCTTATAGGCTCTCTGCTTTAATGCTAATGGGGAACCTCTGTGGTGAAAGCCATTTGTGTGGAAGTGTGTCTGCCTGTTATAAATGATGTTATGGGGTCTAATGCACATGTTGTATTCCTTCTTCCCCATGGGGAGGCCACTGCTCTGCTTTCACGAGAGACAAAAGGCGGACTTGTCTGGATGCTTTTTTCCTCACGACCTCATTCTGCTTAGAGCTTCATGTGCAGCAGCGCTTTCCACAGAGGCAACGCACACAAGTATGATTAGACAACTCAAAGTGATGTGCTGTACCCATACACACACACACACACACAGTGCTTTTCACATGCACAGAGAGAGATGAAAAGAGGCAGCTGCAAAAGAAATTCTCTCAGAGTGTGATCAAAAGAGACGTTGATGTGATGTACAGTGGTTGTCCATGTCAGCACTGATGCAGTAATTAGGGGTTAAGGGAGGGACGGCTGAGGGACATTAGGCAGTAGAGTGAAACAGAAGAGACCTAGGGAGTTACATGAATAAAAATCCCTCTGTTGAAAAAAACGCGCTCTAACCTGCTGAAACAGGCAGGTACCCTCTCAAACCTGGCACTCCAGCAAACCTCACAAAGGACGTAACATCCATTTTCCATCTCAAACTTATAAACTGATCTCCGTTTCCTTTCAGCTGAAATCATAAAGGAATTCAACCTGTAATGTTGTGTCTACCGGCCGCTGCCTGTTTGCCCTCTGACCTTTACCGCAGTCCCTTGCTCACATGCTCGCTTGCCTTCTGCCAGAGAGAAAAGAATAAGCAAAGAGTTCAACCAGGGGAGGTGTTGCGAGCAGGAGAGGTTAAGAGTCATGTTTTACTACCATCTCATCCACCGAGGTGTTTTTCAGGGTGCTAAATTCAGAGCAGGGCTGCATATCATCTCCGCGGTGGTGGCAGCGCACTGCCTGAAAAAGTATACAACCTCCGCTTTATGAGCCAAACATATCCTTGGCCACGGCCTCGGTCCAAATATAAATTAGCGGTGTTTTGTATGTTGTTGCTTGTTCGAGTTGAGTTATTCCAGGTATGTAATTAGACTTATTGAGAAAAAGAAAAGGAGTGTAGAGCAGGAGAAGAAGCTGGAACTGGAACGAGAGATAGATGTTTGGTCTTTTGACAGCAAGTCTTGCGTGAAATGTGGTGTGCGGACTTATTATCATACAGCGCATGTTTACTTCAAGGCCACCATTTGCCTGGTGACAAAATTAATGGTAGGGAGTGTGTATACACAGGAGCATTTTACGATGATAGATTTGGGGATGAATGGGCCATTTGGAAGGCATCCCGATTCTCATTTTTACTTCCCTTAAAGGCCACAGTGGGCTTTTTTTTTTTTGCATTGTTTGATCTAAAAATTATTCCAAACTCCTGCTATGTTTATGGTTACATAACGCAATTTGACGACAACATCTGCTATTTGAGACAATGGGTTAGAGGTATATAATGGTGTGATGATATGTCAGGCTGTTATTTATCTTTTATATCAAACTGAGCCAGACAGTGATGTCTGCTTCTGATAGGAGCTGTTTCCTGAATATTTCAGTGCTCTGATGGTTATCTATAGAAAGCACTTAAAGGATCATGTCAGTGGCTCTGCATTCCTTGTTCAATTAGCATGGAATTTTTGAAGTGAATTTCCTTGTTGATTGTCTTTTATCTGTGCAGCTGCTTTCATTTTCCGTCCATAAAAATCAACATACAGAGATTTGATATTATGCTAAATCTGTTTGGAAGGGAAAAGATTCATGGCTTTGGAAGCTTTCTGGTTTCTGTCTGTAGTCTGAGGTCTATTATCAGTCATATTTGAGCAGGTTTTGTTGAATTCAGTCACATTTTTTAAACTGAAAATGACTGAATTCACATTTTTATACCTAAATTTGAACCAGCAGACAAAAGTCAAAAATGAATCAACCATAACGTTCAGCCACTAAAACTTTTTTCTATTCAGGAATGCAAATAAATAACTGCAATTTGTAATTTGGCAATTTTACATTTTTTTTGTAAAACAATAAATTTGAAAATTCATGGATAACAATAATAATTATATTTTAGCATTAAAAATATAATTTTGATTTAATTGCTTGTCCATACTGGTGGATTGACCATTATAGAAACATAAAAAGTGATTTTGGTAATTACCAGTACTGTTAATTTAGGGCCGCTTTGGCATAAACCTTACATTGTGTGGTAGTCTCATATATTTTTAAGCACTGTATATGAGCTACTATATGCTGTTATGGATTTTAACCCATATAAAAGAGTAACGAGATGAATGGTGTAAGATAGATTTTGTCAATTTTAATAGTTTGAAAAAGGCTTCTAATTAGCTGCTGACGCAAAGCCTGTATGTAAGAGCACTGTTAAAGGAAACAGCATGAATAGATTTAAAACAGCCTCTGCTTGCTAAAGTACCTCCACATAAAAACATTTAATCACAGTAATTCACATAACTGAAGAAACACATGGTGGTAGAGTGGGTCGTCTACCATTGGAAGGTTGATAGATGGACTCCTCCAGTCTGCATTCTGAAGGATCCTTGGGCAAGATACTGAACTGCATGTTCTCCCTGTGCTTGCTTGGGTTCTCTCTGGGTACTCCTGGCTTCCTCCCACAGTCCAAAAACATGCAGGAGGTTAGGTTAATCTGTGATTCTAAATTGGCCATAGGTGTGAATGTGAGCATGGTTTTCTGTGTCTCTCTCTTTTAGCTCTGCGACAGACTGATGACCTGTCCAAGGTATACCCCACCTTTGCCCCTTTGACGGCTCAGGGCTTTAGCCAGTGGTCGATCGCTGCTCCAGGCTGAGGTGCTGGCACGCCAGGCAGAGAATTTCACCAGTTCGCTATCAGAACTGTTCACCACAATTAGCAAGCAGGTGCGGCTATTAGCACTAACAAGTGGTCGTTTAAGTGTCCGATACCGCCGGGCTGTGAATTTTTTCTGGCTAGATCCCTGATAGCTGGGATTGGCTCCAGCTGCCCTGCGACCCTGAATTGCATACGTGAAAGAAAATGGATTGATAAAAAAAAAAAACATTTTTGGGACTGTAAATTTTCTTTCATGTGCAATACTTAAGGTTTTTTTTTTCAGTTTTTGCTAAGTTTAGTCCTAGCATCTGGTGTTTTAGGATCTCCTTATTAAATGAAGACTTTTAGAAAGGCTGCTGGTCCTGATGTTGTGCTTAAACTCCAGCAGAGTTCAGAGACTCTCCACTGTACACAGTCCAGTTTGCTGCTCATTGGGTTTTATTAGTCATGTCTCTATCACTTAACCTTTTTTCAGGAACATAACAAAGACATCAGCCTAACCAGTGGTTAGTACAGCATGGTAACAGGTGTTGCTGACCCTGTCGAACATGGCATGCAGTTAGAGTTTGCATTTTACAATCCTACCTCTACTTACAAGCACAGGAGGCATGTCCAGTGTATATGTAGGGCAGCCAGGTTTCCCGCCACATTTACCCTGCATAGTGTGTATTTATACATATATCTTTGCATTTTGCATTTTCAAGTCTTCTCAAACATATTAACGAAGTATGCTTGACCATTTCAGGAGAGTTCCAGCTGTCCGCAAGCTAATTTTCACACTTTTCTGTGAAGACTATAAAGCCACAAATTGCTGACATAGGAAATCAATTTGAAAGCTTTTAAAAATGTTTGACAGTAGTGTTGAGAATACTGGATTCGTGCTTCATCCAACTGAGTTCACTTTAATGACCACACAGCTCTCCTGCTGGAATCTGTTAATGGTGCAGTTCGTAACAGCAGGTATCCGTCACCATCACTGTGGTTGAAAACAGAGCAACACCATTCAGACTCAGTCATTATTACTTGCAGCATGCTCTTTAAACTAAAACTAAATTATTCATGTGTTATTGTTTCTGTTGGTGGCTACACAGAAAAAGCGTGCCTGCTTTTTTCCCCTCCTTTGTTTTGTGCCCACATCCACACGTGTTAGGAGCGTTATGGTGGCCGTTGCCATATTTAGGGACATTTTGACGCTTAGGGGTTTGACCCACCAACTCTGCTATGCTGACCATTTTTTCCCCCACAGTGTATGTGGTGCACACAAAGCAATCTAGTCTAATCTGTGGATTTTGTTACAAACTCCTGGGTGCAACATTTCGAAGAGTATGCGTGGCTTCAGAGGGAGCGCGTCGGCAGGCAGATCAGGGCAAAAGGTTGACGCGTCATAGGGGAAAGGAATTGGAAGTGCAGAGGAACAGCTGTCTAGATGATTGATAGAACAGGTGGCTTAGGGAGAGATGAGGAGGAGAGAGGGGAGCACGCTCATCTGCATTTTATGCCCATCTCGGTGAAATGGAGAGGAAATCAGTCTGGCTGGGAAGAGAAAGGATTTATGATCTCATCAGCCTTGATGGATGGATGCTACCTGTGGTGTATGATCGTTTTCTGCTGCTTTTTTTTTTTTATGTTGGTTATTTGATATTCTCAAAGCGGTGGACACAGCAAAAACACATTTTGTGATGATGTGCACCTCCAAAGCCAATGGTGGTCAAAAATGTGATATACTCTTTCAGCAAGCGGGGGATGTTTATTCAAATATTGGCTGTATTCCCAGCAGCAGCAAACGTGTCGGCACTGCGAGAGTTCATCTCTCTTATGAATGATACTCTTTGCTTTGGTGATATTTAAGAGCCTCTGATCAGCAGTTCGCAGGTAGACGCGGCAAGCTGTCTGACTGATCGGAGATGGGGGGCGGACGGGGAGCGGTGTTTCCTCCGCCGGGGATCGTGCTGAGTCAGCGGGCTCCGGGAGGCCGTCATCCATTTGTTAAGCGGCCTGTCACTTCCACTGCCTTCACTGTGGATCCTGCGGGTACTTTTTGTATTGATTTAACAGGGAGCCTTTCTCCATTTTTTAACATAAATGATGGCTCACTCGGCTCGATGCATTGATGCCAGTTGTAACCCTGTAAGTCAGCCTCCATCAGTACTCAAAGCACAGGGGTCGCACGAAAATGAGCTCTGGGTGTTAGGAAACACAGTAAATCTACCTCCACCTTATTCTGAAAACTGGCATCCCACAGCGAAAAAGAAGACAAGATATTAGTGTGATGGAAGCAACTTTTGTGATTTCTACACTGTGTCTTAAAATAGTTTTACTGCTCCACTTTTTCTCCACTTCTCCCAAATTCCTATTACATCAAAACACAAGGCTCCTGGGATCCAGCTACGCTCCCGAACATAACTTCTCTGTCAGGCAGTGCCGCTTCTGAGACGAAAATCCTCAAGTCCCATGTGTACATAGACTTATTTAGACTTAAATAAATGGAAATATTGCTGAATTCCAACTTCAGCTTTCTTAATTTTGAATTTTAAAAGCCCTCGGACTGTTTGGATGTCAGACATTAAAAAAACTAGCCACTGATTGGGACTCAAACCAGCAGTTTTGGGCTCAGAAAAAGGTTTTCATGTATACCAAGTAGCGGAAGAGACTCAAACATTTATTACAACTCACTTTTATGTAGTATAATTAGATATCAACGCTTCCTCTTGTCCTCATGGAGTAATGCGAATTTAATCACATGAACAGGCTGTGGCCATCCGCTTCATGAGAATAATTTGCAGCAACTGATGCTTCTGAGTATATTTAGTTGGCCTTCTTTTTGTTTAAATATTGGACAACATCAACATAATCTCCTAACACTGGTTGTTGTAGTTAACACAAACTCCATTCTTGTCCACAAAAAAGGGCTGAAAAAAGGAAAAAATACTCAATAAAAAGTTAATTTCCTGCTCGGCAACACAGCAGACTTGGAGACCGCTGTGGTAATGCTCAGCTCCACAGAGGGAACTGAATGAAGGGAAAAGACAAGTACGGGAGCACCCAGTAGGACAGCTCTTATGAAAGTCTGACATTTATAAGAGAAAGCAGATGTACAATAAAGTAATTTGGATGCAAGTCAATTTGTCGCTCAGTGCAACATCTCCCACCGAAGGCTAGAGTTTACACTTGAAAACTGTTTGTGATTAGAAGTGTAATCCCTCCAAAGCCACAAGAACAAGATTCCTTGACTTTGTGTTGTTTTTTTCTCTCGCCGTGGATCAATTAATAAAGACTTTAATGCGCATTAGTCCTGTAAAATTCTCTTGTACTCTCGTTCTAAGACAGAACACCTCAGGGTATCTTTGAATTCATCCATACCAGTCACTGTAATAAATGGCTGAACAAAGCTCAGTTCACTTATCATTTATTAGCATTTGCCCAGCAAGGCACAGCACATTATCAAAAGTGAGATTAATTAGTGACCTGCTGCGCAACGATAAACTGTCATCATGCGAGATGAAGCAGCTCAGTAACATGTTGTTGTCCAGTTACATCATTCTCTCCCCCCCCCGAGTCTCTGTAGACCAGACTCCGTGCTCCTTAACATGCAGCAGCTGCTCTTTCTGCCAAGAGGATGATACTTTATTAGACTGATGCAACTGCGATGCAGATCTGGCAACAGATTTTAATTATTGGCCCTGTGGAGATCTACTTTCTTCTTGATTTGTGAGAAAAAAGAAACTTCCTGACTTACTTAAAAGCAGTGCGCCATCCTGAGCTAAAAGCTGAGAGCTGTAGATGCTGGTTTGACTCTCGAAATGTTAATTAGGTTAAAGATCCTGGATTGTGAAAATGCTTTTTTTTTTTTTTTTTTAAATTGTATTTTGTGTTCTTTTTTAATCAACTCTGTGGTGTAAAAAAATAGCCGTGAATATGCAAAGTCACTTCTGCCGTTTCAGCAGCCCTCCCACAACTGAGCCATCTGCAATTTTATCCACCGCAACTGGATCACCAATAGCCATCAAGCTAAGAATTTGTGTATCTCAGCCCACTCACTGCCTGCTCTTTCCAAACTGAGCTTTAAATGAATGTAGCTGAATGAGAAGATACACTACAGTCCCCTGCAAGACATACAGCCCAGCCACTCAGATGCCTCAGCTATGAGCAGAGCACATCACATGTTCTGTTGTAACTCTTTTGCTATTTTGTTGTGTATGCCATGGTTCTCTTGAGTGGCATGGTGGTGCAGTGGTTAGCACTGAATTCAGAGCAAGGTTCTGGGTTCAAATCTCCTGCTCTCTGCCTTTCTGTGTGGAGTTTACATCTTCTCCCTGTGTCCAAAGTAGAATAAGCTCTTAAGCTTAAACAAAACTGGTCAGTGCATGTGTGATGAAGTGGTCAAAGTAGTTTTGCATGCACATTTATTTTGTGTATAAATTAACAACATTTCCATGCACATGTTAGTAAATGGGGCACAGTGACTAACTATAGGAAAACTCCTTGCGTTAGCATGTTGTTGCCCTTTAGGTAGATGTTTTTTGGGGTCAGGGAGTTTGCAGTAATCTCAATATAACCTGGGCCGGTCTAACTTGCTGGTGAAATGAAGCAGAGTGGTGGATGAAGATATGGTAGCATTTCCAGTTGCTACAGTACTGTATGCATGAATTATGAAATGTGCACTTGGGACCAGCGGTAGTGCAGATCATGCATAAATGCAAGAGCAAGCTGGGCCTGTGTGAGTTTTTGAGGCTATGAGTGCGAGCGGTTCACTGAAGGACGGCCTCCGCTCCAGCCCACATGCTCTCTTAAACTTCTCTGTAACAGCTTGGGCCATATGGATGTGTTTCAGTACGGGAAGTCCTCTATAGTATGTTAGAAAGTAGCTACAAAAGGGGCATTATAAAGTAGAGGAAGGTTTGTAATTGTAATTTTATACAAATGTGCCAACTCACAAGTTATGTGGGATGAGTCATCCAGTTCAAACTGGATTGGATTGTTGGAAGTAGCTCGCTCACTGATTAAATCCTTCTCATACTCTTTTAGGCTAATTAATTTTAAAAGACAACATCACTTCATTAACCCAATATTTCCATAATGCAACAATCTGTTATATTTTTCCTGGCAAACAGCCTTGTTATCAAGTGCAGTTTAACTAATCCAGGCTAAAATGGGCCACTTAATCAGATGATTTGATTCAGATTTATTGAACAGAATTGTGCTTTTAGTTTTTAGTAAAAGCAACGCAGTCAGAGAGGACAAAACCACGAGTGCTGATGTCACACGATGAAGGTGTGTTAGTTATTATGAGTCACTGTGAGAAATGCTGCGATCACGATTAAGCAGATGTGATTGATGGCTGGATTTCAAACTCCAGCGACTGCTTTACAAAATAATTTACTTGTCATTAATATGATTATTATAACTTATTATAATGACTGATTCTTTTAATCAGCATTAGTGCAATCTGTGTTCACTATCATTGCAATTACTGATTCAGTATCAAACCACCACAATCTCACAGTAAATGTTATTTTTATCCACAGAAAGTTTTGTTTTCAGTATTGCTTTTTTTTTTTTTGGTGCTTTGTCTTACAAATTAAGTCCAAGCTTCTCAATTGAAACATTTTGTTATTTTCATTCTATGATGCTGATGTCACTGTCACGCTGTTTGCATACTACAATATTAAATAGTAATGTTAGGCTATTATTGTTTATGGCTACAGACTATGGTGTCAGATAAATTATCTCGCTTAACATGTTTATTTACCATAAATAGCATGCTATAGAATATATTATTTTCACAAATGCAGAACAACCGTAGCCTTCAGCCTATTATCATCAGACGGTGCCCGACGTTCACTGTGGGTTTCGACCTTTAACCTTTTATACCAGAGCCAGCAAGAGGCTCCTTCTGCTGCTTCCCCAATCCTGCGCACAGCTGTCTTCCGCTTGTTCCCCAAAACGCTGAGTGCAGTGAGCACCGTCCACAATGACTGTGCTGGGAACCCTCCGCACCCCACTTCTACAGGAAACAGCAATGCTTGCCACCCTTTCTCACTACATTCTTGGACAAGGCTCTTCCTTTCACGAGTGTCATCACAGCCTTCTTCCCATGGCACAGTTAATTCTATGAGGATAAGCTTCTTAGCTAGCGCTGACCAAATTAAATGTAGCATTTAAATCTCAGAGAATATCTCTGTTTTTTCTCTTAAATAAACAGTTTAAATTCCTGTTTTGTCATCAATACTTAGATAAAAACAAGCAGTTTTTGTAAGTCAGTCTGTGTGGGGTTAATAAATCATTACAGTCATGATTTCGCTAACTGTGAGTTAGCCTCTAAGTGAACTAAGAGCATCAGGAGTACTTCAAGAGAAATCCTCAGTCTGAACAGATGCCTCATTCAATTTACAGTACACAGTGGAAATGACAGCTTCCATGTACATTTTAGGTAATTAATTTTACTAGTTTGAGTAGGTGGACTGATAAAGAGCTACTAGATGGGTAAGACATACACAGATGGAGCTGTACTGTATGTGGGCTGTGGTGTTATTATACCAGTGTGAGGGACTACAGTATTTTCTTTAAAGGTTCTTTAAAAAGGCCTCTCCCGCCCGCTCCCTCTCCATTTCTTTCGCACTCCCCCATCCTCTCATCTCATACTCTCCCATCATCTCCCTCTCTCTTCGTCCCTCCTGCAGTACTGTGATTTTTTTTTTTGATGTAAAAAGATCAACTGTAATTTCTGTATAGTGCCTCTTTGTGTGCCAATTAAGCTCTGTTGTTTGTTGGGATGCCAAGCCTAGGTTTGTTCTAATGAGCAAACGCGCTGATTAAGTTATGGTCTCTCTTTTTCCACTAAATTTATTCATTGCTTCCTTCCAGATTTTAAACAGCCTGCTTTTCATCTATTTCTTATTAGCAGCTGCTTTCAAAGCCAAGAGACAAAACAAGACAAATGCCACTGCTGGGATCTTTTGCAGAGATTCAGGAGGGAGGATGAGTGTAAGGTTTGACACAGAAGTATCAGATGTGCTATAATTCAATTACAGCATCCACTGAGAGGGAAGAGAAACGAGAAACTTTGCCTGGGGTTTCTTTCTTTTGACTCCTCATCGCCCCCACACCAGCAGCAGCAGCCTATTATGTGAGCTCAATAAACACCTCTGGCCTGGTTCTGAGGATGTCATCATTAAAGTGGGCTTTGAGGGATCCCGTAGATTTCAAACCAGCTGTTTGATCCTCCTGTCTGATCTGATCCGCTTGTGTGATCTATTATGAGCAGTGAGGAGAGGTGGTACTGAGAAGTTTCTACTTCGATGGAGTTATATACCACCTAAAATAACCCATCAGATCTTTCTGCCTCCTCTACAGAACTTCATCCAAATTTTAACTGAGTCAGAGAGAAATCAAAAAGGGAACAAGCAGGGGGAAGAAAGGACTTTGCTGATGCTGCTTGTTGCTCGGATGCGTTGTGGTGTCGAGTAGATGATGGTTCTGAGGTGAGGTTTTGTAGGCACACGGCAGCAGGCAGAGGCACAATGATGAATCTCTACAAACACTCGGCTTTGGTCAGAGAGGAGCTGCTGGTCTGATCTCTGCGTGGTAGGAAAACAGTGGGAATCAGCCACGTAATGATTGACATGTGTTTGCTCGTGTGTGGGTAGGTGATGTTCAGCGCTGCCAGATTGACGCTTGATCACTTGTCATACAGTTCCTGATTAATCCATAAAGGGAACCCAGTTTATGAGCCCTCATCAGCATCAGCAGCAGCATCATCATCAACTTTTCTCTTACTTTTCTCTTAAAGCATCCTTTGGATTTTTTCATTGTTTCTTTTGATGTGAATCAGTGGGACTTGCAGGTCTGCACTGTTTCATGTAATGTTGAGAGATGGGTATTTTTCTCTAAACGCTGCCTGAAATAGCAGCTTCTCTCTGTGTCCTATAACCCCCCCATAAGAGTCTCTTCTACATGAGTCACTGTCTGCCTGTGCTGCTCCACCTGAGGGTTTCATAAAGATGATTCTCCTTTGGGATCATACCAGCATGCATCTATTTCCTCTTCCTGAATTGAAACCAGAGCTGTGGTTTATGTCTTTCTCCTGCAATTCTGGGACCAGAGCCCTACAGAAGATTTTTTGGCAGGCTGGCAGGTACCTCAGGCAGTTTATATTCACACAGACTTCTGTTCATAGACTGAAATAAATCTTTTTTTTTCTAAAATTCTCAAAAAATGGAAAACATGATGGAACATAATGGTTTTTACTGTGCAAAAAGCTCCAGTAATTTCTCTCTGGAGTAATCTTTGGTTTTTTCTCTTCTTTTGGTGTGGAAATGTTTATGCTGCCATTTTTTCCCCCTTTGAACATCAGTGATGAGCAGCACACAGATGATGTCCTTCCTGCTACTGAATTGCTTTTGTTGGTTACATTTACATTAAAGCTAAGAGGGTATAAAACAAATGTGGGAAAATTACATGTTGCAAAGATAAAATGTTGAAATCGCCAATGAAAACAAATAGACAGGTGAGTGTGGAGTTCTCAAAAGTCTTTTCATGGCTCTCAAATCATTTAGAAATGCACTTAAACTCACAATACCTGCTCATAGTTTTGGTAAATACCATCATTTGCTTGCTTCAGACTCGCTGTGAGATTGTGTTTACAGTGAAGTTAGTGATTTGTTTATAGTGACAGGTCGAAGTTCATCTTTGGCTCAATGATAAACAATCATTCGGATTTATTCATCAGCCCCAGAGCCCACAAGCAAAATCTCTTTGGTCTCCAGGTGGTGCAGCAGGTGGTAGTTAGTGGCCTGGCAGGGATGCAGCTGCCTGCAGCTTTGGGCAAACTGGAACCAGGCCAACTACACTGGAGCGCTGTTAGCTTGATCAGATTTACCCCTTAAAAAATGTGCTGAGTCCCAAGAGACTCCCACGGTTCATCGCAGTAGACCAACCAGTACTCCAATGGTGGCATAAAACTATCTCTTTTTTTATGATTCAGTGGATAATTTTCAGAAATATTACAAGTGTGTCAGTGCTGCAAACTACATTTTTCCAGTCACAGTAATAAGGGTATGTGTGTCAGATATTATAAAGTTAACGCACGAGGTGGATTGTATTACCTGCTGAATGGGTATGCCGTGTTCCTCAGTGTCTCAGTCACTCTGCCATCATGATGCTAATTTCAGCAAATTTAAGCTAAAATGGCAATGGCAAAAAATGAGGCAATAGGTACAGCTGTGGTTAAAAATGTATGTCCACTCTTCATGGGAATGTATGTCATGGTGTCATGGCTTTTAATTATTAATTTATTTGAACTGTTCTTTTTACATGGTAGAAGGATTGTACAGCGCACATCTTTAAAGTTGTTTAAAAGCAAGAATTGAGTGCAGAAGTTTGAATTTAGTTTGGATTTTCTCTGATCCACACATGGTCAAAACTGTACATACACCCAGTGAGCCCAAACATACATCAAAACTGGTTTTGGAATGGATAAAGCAGGCTACCATTAAGCTTCTGGAATGGCCTTCACAAAAACCTGACCTCAACCCATTTGAAAATTTGTGGACTACATTTAAAAGCTTGGTCCATACCAGGAGACACCAATTTGAATGAACTCTACCAATTCTGCCATGAAGAGTGGTCCATTATCCAGCCAGATTGACACCAGAAGCTTGTTGATGGCTACAAAAAGCATCTCATAGAGGTGCAGCTTTCTAAGGGACATGGCCAACTGCCAGAAGAGGCCCAGAGCAAGGCAAGGAAACCAGAAAACCAGCATCACAAAGCACACCGAGGCAATACACTGGAATTTGGAACCTTACAATACATATCAAACAAGCTATTAGGACTCGGTCCGAGGACTCGTCATCTTGAGGTGCTTGACAAAAGAGACCCCAGTTCTTTGTAAATTTTTCATGAGAGTTTGCTATTTAACCAATATGGGGGTGTACAGTTGAATAGCTTTGACCCTGTGTGGATTAGAGAAACTAAATTCAAACTTGTGCCCCCGATTCTTGTTTTTTAAAGTCAATAAAGATGTCTGCTATACAATCGTTCCCCCCTGAAAAAGAAAAGCTTAAAGAAATAGTTATTAAATTAACAAATTACCATGACATTCAAGTCTATGATGAGTGGATGTAAACTTGTATGCTGTGCGTTGGTCTCCATGTCCAACTTTACAACAGAAATATACAGTTCACAGCCTGGTGGAGACTGAGTAAACAGATTCACAGTCTGGTACAGAAAAAGTTTTGGTCTCTATAACTAATATCCCCCTCATGACAGCTGGGGTTAATTTATTTGTAACTCATCTCTTTAAGTTGTATTAATTATGTATTATTATGAGTGTGAGGAGGTGACCGCTAGCCGTCCACTAGTCACCACCTTTGCTCAGTCGAGCCACCGAACTTGACCTTTAGACTGTGTAATTTGTAGCTTACTTTTTAGTGTTACTGCAACTTAGCAGGCATCAGAAGAATCAGTGGATGCAGCTCGCTGAACCGAACGTGTTAACTAAAAAACAAATATGGTCACTTCTTGCTCCAAAAAGTCAAATTGTTAAAGTGAGGCTAAGAATGGGAGCCCACAAAACCAGTGGGTGGCGTCCATATTTAATATGCAGTTTATGCTCTGAACCAACTTCCTACCCTGAACTGTGGTCCAAATCAAACATCCCTGCATATCAAACACACTACATGCCCCACAAAGTTAGCAGTAAAAAGTTCTGTGTCTGTTTTCACGTCTCATCAGGGGTATTTCCTGCATGGGCCCATACTGTATACAGCCCATCTCAGTTCATTCAGCTGTGTGTGTGTGTGTGTGTCTGTGTGTAAAAGCAACACTGTCTCAGTGATTCCCACTGTTTTTATTTAACATGACACCGAAGAATCAACACCACATTAAAGCATTGCTTTGCAGCAGGGAGTGCAAAAACTACATATGATGAAGATGAGGGACCTTCTTGTGCCCCTGAGTGGCAAAAATGAGAGAACTGATCTCATTAGTAACAGCTACAAACATGTTAAACACCCAGACAGAAAAGTAGTGTTGCAGCTGGTATGATTTAAACATTTTTGCAGGCTGTGTACTCTTTGTGTGACAGACAGAACTGAAAGGAAAAAAAGCATAAAGGAAAAACAGCCTCAGTACGTCCGTGAGATTAATGCAGAAACTTGGCTTTTTAAGACAACATGAAAAATGTGCTGAAACTCAAAAAATCTACCCCCTGGAGCACAGATTTTGAATTATTTATCTATTACATTTTTAAATTATTAATTTTAATGTTATTACTTTGATAAAAATTCTCCACATCTCCCACCACTTAATGACATTAGAGTTGGAACTTAACCTCACGTACTTTGCTATCATAAGAAAGTCTAATGCCAAGTTTTGTAAAGTTAATGGAAATTTCTGAACCAAGAAGAATCTAGAAAACGTGAGCTCGAGTTTGCAGATAATGAGCTGAGTTGTGGTCAGAAAAGAACCTGGTAACAAAAACATGCAAGAGTATTATCATGTTTAAATCCTTCAAATATGGCTCCAAATACTTTGAGTTTTTCTTAAGAAACTGCATTTCTCCACCCAAAGGTTTTATTGTACTTGGTGCATCTTCTTGATCTTGTCACACCATGAAAGAATGTGCATTAAAAGACTCTCTGACATGTGTCCGTGTATCAGACAACACACTGCAGTGATAAATTTGAGGTATGGGCAGAGGACATGAAGCTGAAACAGTGGAGGGATTTTCCATTTAAACTACTCAGACCACACAGACATTAGAAAAGATGTGTTGCTGCTGGTCGGCCTTTGTAACCTCGTGAAGGAATGAAAGCATGTGTGAGGTTTCTTTCCTGCAAACCACTGCTGGGGTACAGAACAGAAGAAACAAATGTCAAAGTACAGAAACTCTATCAAGTTTAGACACTAACATGTCTTTTTGTGTGAGGAAAAACATCTCTGAGAATGGATTCTCTCATGTTCCTGCAGAGTGAATTACAGGGGGGCTGACTTCTGAACGGACAATAAACACACACACACACACAAAAACAATTTAAAACCTTTTTCTGCTACTGCTAAGATTGAAGGTTTCATTATTGTTTGTCCTATAATGCACTACAGTTGACCAAGATTTTCTTTGGTTGCAGTAAAGCCCAAAGTAGCGTGGTTTTTAACCAAGCTGGTGTCCCCAGTTTGTGCCTCTTCCTTATTAGCATTACATTTGAGTCGCACTGGTGGCCACTGATTTCTTGAGGAGTTTGAAAGGCCAGAGCCTCGACACCCAGAAAACAGCTTAAGGCTCTCTGCAGTGTTGATCCTCAAAAACTCTTTTAAACCAACTGTATGACAAAATATTCTATCTGCTGCATGTTATTTGCAACTGTGCAGTGCTTTCTTGCACGGATTAGTCAGGCAGTTATCTTTGAGTATGATGTAGCATCAGAAAAGAGTGAAACACCCCATCAGCTGCCAATTAAATTCCTTGTAATCTAAACAAATTTCCCCCCAACTTCACCTCTAGTGTCACTGTGACGTGCTTCATTAACTGTCTGAAACAAGCTGTTTTAGCTCCTCTCTCTTTGAGGCCATCCACACTGAAATCCAACTTTGTTTTCATTGGCTGCCCCTTTCAAACAGAAGGTTTGGCATCGTAGAGAGCCAAGAGTAGAAAGAAACCATCTGAAATGGATTGTTTACAGCGATCTGAAGCCTGAGCTTTGGGCTCAAAGGCACTGTTTGCACATTCACTGACCTCATTTTTTAAAACTTGTTTTATATGAGCATCCACCAGTGTAAGAATACTTATATAGGACAGAAAATAAGGAGGGACATTTAGGTCGCCTTAAATGCATTTCGCTTCACACATCAGTGATGCCCAGAGTATGTCTTTATCAGGTGAAATTTTCAGTTTGTCTATTTGTGCCATGTGCTAAAGAGCAAATATTCACATGTAAAATGACCTGAATCTATTTTGCATTCTTTATCCATCACTCCTATCTCAATAACTTACATCTGGACTGTACATCACTGCCCAAAACATGTATCCATCTCATATTCTGCTAGTCATCCCTCTTTAACAACAAGTGGTTTTCTATGGCTGATAATATTTTGTACATTTTACAACACTGTGCCTCCACCTCATAGCCTTACAATAGGAATTCCCCTCTGAACATGCATGTTGTACACTCTATGACTCTCTGTGTTTGTGTGTGTGTGTGTGAGGGTTCAAGAGGGAAAAGCATGCACTCCTATGTCCTCCTAAGTGCTCCTGAATGTCACATCCTATCTGCAGCCTGTCCCTGAGGCACAAATGGACACTCCATCCACTTGTCAGGTGATTAATCTCCGCTCCTCTCTCCCTCGTCCCCTCATATTCACTCTGTACACACACCTTCATCGGCCATTCACCGGACCACCATGTGCGTGTGCGCGCGCGCGCACACACACACACACACACACACACACACTTATCCAAATAACACTCCCTCTCTCAGTCACTTCTCAGTGAAGATCAATGAGGGGATGGATGCATAATTCAGCGTATTGCCTTAGAGGTGGGGGGTGCTTTTCTGTATTAGTGCTCAGAATGGCAGGATAATCGGGGCTCCTCTGGAAGATGATGAAGTTACATGACAAGCGCAGAGGACAGCACAGGTGAAAGGAAACAGTTTATGGAAAGAGGAGTGGACAGGTGAAATCTCAGCTGATTCCTTATCCGTGTGTCTGATAGCTGAAGCAGAAACACCTCTGGTGGTTCACAAATGCCCTGTGAAGCTGTGTTACAGTGCTAATGGGACTCTCAAGGCAGAACATGTCAAGGCTGATGCTTCAGTGCGACTGCCAGACTTTGCTGAATGCTGATTACTGATGGGAGGGCTGACGCAAGTGCACAGTGGACGAGACAGTAGTTGAGTGTAGATGATATACCTGTACAGGTTCACTACAGTACATACTAGCGCACACACACACACACACACACACACACACACACACACACACACACACTCACACACAGAATAGAGCGCTCCGGCAATATGGTAAGCTCGTCACGTCTGCTTATTGCTGGATCTGCAGTGCTCTCGCTTCACCTCTTGTCCTCCATAAAGGCGAGGCATTCGATTGTAAAGTGGAGGAGTTATTTCTGTCAAGGGCCGGCGCTGAGCATTAACTGTCTCCTCCGCCTGGCGCTTCTGAAGAAGCAGAAACCCTCCATTTTCCACAGCCCCCACGCTGAAACATTTTGCCCTTCCATCCAGACTTGGAAAGGCAAAGTGCGTTTAATGAGACATGCCTCGCCATCTCCATCTTGTAACTCCCCATTGAGGAGACAATGAAATTTCATTGGCCCGTACAGTGTAATCCCTGACTTCCATAATGTAATTCGAAATCAAAGAGTCCCCTTCATGATGTTCCTTTATTACTCAAAGCAGCTGGATGGCATTTTTTTTGTGTTGGAGCAAGTTATTGGTCTCTAACAGGCTCAGGATGTGGATCATTTATTGTGGGAAACCAATAAAGCTTCTTTATGATGGTTCCAGGTAGTCTTACATTTGTATCATTGCCTGTAGCCTTCAGTTTTATCAGCATTGTAACACTTGTATGGTTATATTAGAGGCTGCTCCGGGCCAGTTAGAAGTATTGCAGGATGAAATGGTGCTCGTGGGTTGTTCTCCGTATTAATTATGATTGTGATGTAGAAGTTGTGCCTTCAGTGCTTCGGTGTACCTTAAGTCACAATATCCTGAGAGGATTCATTTCCAAAACAAGTTTTCAGAGTGCAGCAGAGTGGAAGACAAAGATTAAGACATGTCTGCTCGTCTCATTATGTACTCTGCTCAAAATATATATATTTATTTTTATCCCCATCACAATTTTCCACTCTTTCAACCCTCTGTATTTCTCTCTCCCAGCTGTTGCAGCGGCTCGACCAGTTACTCACACATAATTACAATCTATTTAGGAAGAATCAGTGAAAAGACCGGCACTCTTAGCAGCTCATTTTCTACTAAATTAACTTGTGCTCAGAACGACTCAAGTACAATCCTCCTAAATATTTCTGCATTGTCTCTAAGTAAAATAATAATTTTTTTCCCCTCGTTAGAGCACGCATGAGCACAGTGTTGGAATTTGATGAATTGGGACACCGTTAATTGAAATGTTGGTTGTTTTCTGTAAAAACAGCCGTGCAGTGCTCTGATAGCCTTTATTAGTCTCTCGGGCTGTGTTTAAATGGCACACAGAAAATGTCATGTGTATAAATCTATTACTGCTTGCAGATAAATAAGCCAGTGAAAAATGGGGGAAATCCACAAATGAGCTTGATTTACAGCTCACTTATTTAGGTTCAAATTCAAGACTTTACAACAGTCTTTTTTTTTATGATAATCATCATTATTGAACTTAATTCATCTGATTATGAGTTCATAACACGTCTTTTATTGTTTAGTAAAAGTGTACCTGATGCATCTGAACATGGCTGCCCTCCCTCTCTCTGTCTGTGCTTTCCTATATGAAACATGATGTACCTCTGAGTGTTATAGTGAATTGAGAACAGCAGGGTGGGAGGTACGCTGCACACTTTGAGCCCATGGGGCACGCCGAGATCAAGCAGTGGAGAGAAACGAGCCATTCCTCTGCATACATGAATATCATTCTAGTTGGGGGGAAGATGAACAAAGGACACTGAAGTTAATGCCTTATCTGGATTTTGCAGTGCATCTTATCTATTCTTCTGTTGCTGACATACAGGCATAAAATATGGTAGCAATTCTTAATGGCATGTAAGGAGCCTCTACAGTATATTCAACATGTTTATCTTAACAATCGATCACATGACTGCTTGTGAAATGGGTTGTAGGAATTGATCAGTGCTGATAATTATCACAGGGCTTGATAAACGGTATATAAGGGCATAGATGTAGCCACCGCAGAAGTTCCTTAAAGCTGTAGTCTTTCAAATGGATAACAACAGGTGGCTACCCTGGTTGCAAAAAGAATTACACAAGAAATTTAATGTGATGACGATGGCTAAAAAGCTCATCTTGAGGTTTCAGAATGGGAATTCCCTAAACGACGGGTGAAGTCACTGTGGCTTCATCCATCTTTTACAAACAGCCTGTGGGAGGTGAAGCTTAGACTTAATTGTTCATTTTTCTGGTGACATTGGTGTCATAATATTTGCTGCTGTAGCAAAGCAGCTGATTTTAGTAGCAGTCACACATGCCTAGAGACAGGTCAGTGGCACACTGTCAACCTCCAGTTGCTAGGGAAAAATGTGTATTCCTTGATTGCTGGAAGTTGCTGGCTGTTACTGGGGGATATCAGTTGCAAAGAGAGGGCTGTGATTGCTGTGGCCACTAGCAGATCACCATGGCTGCCCGTAGTTTGCATGGAAGGCACCAATTTGTTGGCAAACACTTACCAGCTACTCACTAAGAGTAGTTTCACTCCTGCTCAGCCCTTTGTCAGCCCTGGAGGTTACTGCTTGCTGATAGTGCCTTCTGCATTTCTGCACTCAGCTAAACCAAACTACTATGTCCATTGTTGAGGACCATTTCCTTCTCCTGTGTGCTACATTTCAGAAAGGCAACTGCAGCCAATGTCCTCACCGTTTTTTTTCTGACATTATCCAGACTTAATGTGTAAAAATGTAAGACTCAAGTTGACAAATTTGCATGAGACAGTACCTGCAGCCTGTTCAGGTTGCATGGGCAGTCCACAGCTCCTCCAGGATGGCATGTTCATACATGCTGTCACGAGAAGGTTTGTTGTGTTGCCCAGCACAGTCTCAAGGGTGTGAAGGAGATACCAGGAGATGGAATGAGAAAAGCTGGACAGGGCTACAGAAGGGCATGAACCTAGCAGAAGGACCTTGTGTGTGTGAGGAGGAGCAGGAGGAGCACTGCCAGAGCCCTACGAAATGACCTCCAGCTGGTTACTTGTGCATGTTTCTAATCAAACTGTCATGACAGTTTGATTAGAAACTGTCATGTCAAACAGGCTCCATGAAGTTGGAATGAAGGCCTGGTGTTCTTTACTGAGACCCGTGCTCACTCTCCAGCACAGCTAGAATATAATATGTAAAAAAGGTGTAATAACCTAAGTCACTAATGAGTTTTCTTTCCATGTAATTAAACTCTGTAAGATTAGGCTTAAAATGCTCCCTTTAAATAAAAATTATGTTTATTATATTTAAAAGAAGTATCAGCACTTAATTCTTTACCTGATGAACATGAAAAATCGACATCAGTAACTTCAGGAAAAACAAGCTTGTGATTACAACAATTGTGTCCCAACCACATCAGGTCATTCATCACTTTTTAGTGTCCTCTGCAAACAGCTTTGGAACTCATTACCACTGAAGTCTGAGCTTCTTGAATCCTTCTTGTATTTAGTTATTGCTTTCTTTTTTCCTGTATCTGCAGCATTTTATTTAAATGCTCAAACCGCGGAGGATTTTCTAGTTTGCTCGTGCTGTGCGGTGCTCTCTGGGGAGCTCTGCATGACAAAGGAAGGTCCAAGTGTCCAGATGCTGCTCTGCTGGAGGAGAGGACTGAGATATTGTCACTGTGCTTAACAATGATGACATTAGATTTTAAATTAAATTTAATGAAACCTTTAATGTTTCTTAGAATGATTTGCAATAAAATCACTTATCTGCCGAGGGAGTTCCTTTTTATTGCTTTATAGCTGTGTTCAAGGTGCCCTTGAGCAAGGCACTTAGCCTACACTTCTTAAGGTAAGCTAAGTCATATGTAAATGTGTGCCAGTGCACTGTTTATGTATGCTGTCTATTTGCGAAGAAGACCACACATGCTCAGTAAACCTGGACAAATAAAGGTCAAAAGAATAATGATCCTCATTGCCACCAACATTACAGCACTTCAGTATTTCCCTGCTCCCCTTTCTGCCTTTCTGCCAAACACCCAGAACAAGCTAATTAAATCTTCTGTCAGGCATGGAAATCACTCTGCTTTCATCCTCCCTCCATTCACGTCAGTCACATCAGGAACATGCATAATGACACGTGTTTTAGGGCTGTAATTCCCCCGTGAATGTTAGACATTTTCCTCTGATCGCCCCCGCCCGCATGCAAATCACTGATGTGGCGCTGTTTTCAGACTGCTGTCTGTGTGCCGTGCTTGTCGAAAACGGACACCTTTTAAAGTGCGGATGGAGGAGGGTGTGTGGTGGCTTTCTTGAAGCTTGAGAGTCAGTTTGAGAGGCTATGCAGATCAAACAGCACCACAAACACACACACAGGTTGTGGGAACTTGCTCTTACGCACACACACACACACACACTCACACACACACACTCTCTCTCTCAGGGCTAATGCACTGTGTGGCTTTCAAACTTAGCTGCCACTTTCTAGGCATCTCTAAAAGTAAAACCAGAGGACAGGTGAGCACAACTGATCCCAGTGAAAAACAGTTAAAACATTTACAGGACATCAGACAAAGAGTCAAACCCCCCCAGGATATATATATATATATATATATATATATATATATATATATATATATATATATATATATATATATATATATATATATATATATACATATATATATATATATATATACATATATATATATATATATATATATATATATATATATATATATATATATATATATATTGTCATGGTCCTGGGCCTGGGCCTGTGGCCCAGTGTTTTCTGTTGTTTTTCCTTGTTTTGGTTCCTTGTTTTCTTTGGTCCAAGGTGTGTCATGTTCTGATGTTCCTGTTCCCGTCTTTTCCTGTTTTATTTTGATAGTCCTGTGTTCCCCATGTCTCGTGTCTGGCTTTGCTTCCCCCTGTGATTTTCCTGATTTGCTTCACCTGTGTTCCCCAGCTGTTTTCTCTTGCCCCGATTGCCCTCATGTATACTTAAGCCCTCAGTTTTCTTCCGTTCCTTGTCGTGTCATTTCGTGGTTATCCCCAGCTGTGTTCCTGCACCTTTCCCTTGTTTCTCCTAGTCGTGTCTCTCCCTAACCCGTGTATGTCCCAGGGAGAGTTCATGTTTCTGTTTCTTGGGTTTTTTGTTAATAAACGGATCTGCTCTTTGCACCCTCCCGGAAATCTGCGTTGGGGTCCTCCTTTCTGCCTGCACAGCAGCTCTCCCCACATGGCATATATATATATATATAGTATAGTATATAATATGTGTGTGTGTGTGGTTTATCAGAAAAGTTGTAGAGTGTCTTCTCTCTATTGGCCTTCTGCCTTTGTTTTGCTTCTCTTGCTCTCAGCATGTGTGCGATTAAGTGAAGGTGTAATGAATAGGGACAGTGCCCTCTTGTTTGGCCTTGGAGTGCTGTTTTCCAGCTGAGAGAGCTAATAACCTGTTAGTGGGGGTTAACTGTGAGATTACACAATACCAAAGCAAAGACTTTTAGCTTTGGGGAATGGTTTCAAATGTAGCAACAAATCCTAAATCTTTGACTGTGAGGAAATGACAGGAGCTTTCCACATTTGCTCCCGCTGCCCAAAATGTGGGTTAATCAGTGTGGTCCTCGGGGTACTTGCAGGTTATTAGGTGAAGTGAAAATGAAATTGTTCTGTGTTTTGGTTTCTTCCTCAGACCAGTGCGGTGCTGTGTTCAGGAGGCTGTGCTCTGCTGGCTGTCAGCTCCCTGTTGGCCATCATCACCATCTTCCTGCCCAGTGGAGGATGTGAGAGAAGGATCTGCACCCTGGCCGGATACATGCAGATGGCTGCAGGTCAGTAGAGATGTGAACACACATATCAGTATAGTAGCATTTTTATTTTTGAGATAAGGGGCTTCATTCTTCCCTAGATAATGGAAAAAAATTATTTCAAATTATTTCATCCTTTTGCCTCATGCTATGAGACATCCTTCACTGCTCTCATCCTGTACTATTAGATCCACTCTGTAACGAGCACTGATAGTGCTGCCTGTTACTGGGACTATAAAAAACAGCTGACTTTGCCAATCAATCAAAAACAACAGCAAAACAAAAGACACAACTTGTGGACAGCTGCAGCTAGGCAACCGCAGTCTGCATGGCGAGACTGAGCCAGTGAAATGAGTGCGAGGATAGATTTAGAGCCTGCGGTAAAAAGACAATTATGCCTCCTTAACACAGGTCATTGGCTCCGAGCTACATGCGACTTACCAGGCCGCTGCTTTCACTCTAACCGAAACGTGGTCCCATAAACAGAGAGCAGTCTTGTCTGCACTTGAGCTTAATAAACCAATAACATACCATAGCTGATGTCGCTGATTAGCGCTGGCCTTCACACTTCTTGCTTTGTGCATTGGACCATTTTAATGGCATGTGGTAGAAAGGTGAGGTATTTTCTGTAGTTGTGTTAGAAGATACTTTTCATATGCACTTTATTTACACCAATGTATTTCCACTATATGTGTTAGGCCCACTCTGATATTGTGAAAGACACTTACTGTGTTTCTACTGCGTTTTCCTTGCTAAACATGAAACAGTATTACATACAGTAATCCCGCGCACACACACCAAATTAGGAAGGTGACCATGTAAAAAGTTACACCTGTGAAACATCACTTCAATAGTATTGCCACCATGTGTATTTTTACATCCTAATGTTAGTGCTTGATTCAAATTGTTATTGTGCATCCTTGGTCTTGTCTTCATAAATATCCCTTTGTAGTACTTCTGTTGTTACTATGATTTATTGAAGCCACACATACACAAAAGCTGACACAGTCACAGTCATTGTTAAATGGTGCTGTTATGTGCGACGACTGCAGATAGCTTTCCGGTGAAAATTAGTGTAATACTCATAGACTGTATATAGAAAATGGAGGTATGCCATCTCCATCTTGATGATCTGCAGCCAGAGGTGACCACATTTAGATGACAGAGTGGATAATTCATCCATGCTAATGCTTGTGAGCGTCCTTAGGCCCCAGTCACACAGGCCTATAAGCTGGTTGGTTAATGCCTAAAACCCACCGGTCACTAGGGAAAAATGAGTGACCAGTCAGCGACTCTGTCCTAGAAGTAGTTTGCTTTTGCGAGATGAAATGGGTTGCAAAGATGTATGCCGTGCTGAACCAAAAACCTTGTTGTGATTGCTTTGGTCACTAGCAGATTGCCATGATTGCCCAAAGACTGCATGGAAGACACTGATTCATCTGCAAACACTCTCCAACTACTTGCTGAGAGGTAGTGAGACTGTGAAAAAAAATTTCAGGTTTCACTACCACTATTTGTGAGCTCAACAGGTTGCTGCTTGCTGGTAGGGCCTCCTGCCCTTCCTATGCAGGCAGCACCCTCAGCTAAACCAAACTGGTATTTTCAGTGTTGAGAACCATTTCCTTCTCCTGTGTGCTACGTGTAAGAAAAGGCAACTGCAGATAATGTCATGACCTATTTTGTCCAACATTATCCAAACTTAAGACTCGAGTTACCTCTAACCTCTCTGTTCTTCACATGCACAAAAACCCTTGAATGTTATTTTTTGTCACGTCTTATTTATACATGTAAACGTTGTCTTCACAGATATTGAGTTGCTTACTTAAATCCCTGCAAGTGTCGTTTAACTTAATTAGAGACTGAATTCATTGGCCAGGCTAAATCTTTATTGACGAAGGTGGACTTTCACAGGCTATGGTTAATGATGTGTTTAAAGTGGTGCTTATTGCTTACAGCTAGACTCTCATACCTCTCTGTCTGACTCCAGTATCAGATCAATGTTGCTTTGGGAAAATGAGAGTGAATCTTTGGCAAGCCTCTTGCGTGTGTTTGTATATGTGCGTAAAATCTGGTTCTGTGTGTCTGTTGTAGCCGTAGCCTTTGCTAAATAACAATGCGAAGCGAGGAGCCGGGCCTTTGTTCCGTTTCCAGGTTGACTCTTGTCTAGATAGATGGAGGTTTCACAGAGAGCCCACAAAGCCCTGAGGAGGGCAGATCAGAAGAGTTTTTGTTTCCCCAGCACTACAAGTATGTGTATGTGTTGAGAGAGTGCTATCAAAGTGGACTGATAAACTGTAACAAGAAGATTAAGAACAATGGCTTTCTTTGTGGCGTGCATATCATCAGTGTGGCTTTTTGACTGTATGTGTTTTCTTTGCAGACTGGAAGAATTAAACTGCTGGCAAGATGCTGCTTGTCGACTTTCTCTTCCCAACAAGAAGTGATACCTGTTTTGGTGCCCATGTTTTCTATTGTGAATCTGACAGGCAGTGGAAATGTCAGCATGCTGTTGCGTTACTATACTTTTGAGGGCTGAAAGTAACTGAGACAATTACAGTATGACTATATGAAGATAAGGGCCAAGATTTGAGTTTTAATCACCTTGAAAAGGTGAGAAATTCTTATTTCATTAAAACAATATTAAAAAGAGTGCAAAGCGATGGAACATATCAGATAGCATAGGTGTATTTGATGGAGAAAGTGCATAGATGTACATCTGACAGAGACAGATCAATAGAAATAGAGATTTACAAGCTGCTGTGGTTAAAGAGTTTTTAAAAAAGCCATGCTTTTGTTTTTTTGTGCATTATCTATTTTTGACTGAAAAGCAATCTAAGTGTTTGGACTGCCTGTGAACCTTGCTTTCACCATGTAAATGGTTAATGCACTCACATTTATATAGTGCCTTTCTACTCGTTTGAACACTCACAAGTCTCATTCACCCGCTCACACAGACATTCATACAGCACTTTCTAACATTCACACACTCTGATGGATGCATCAGTTATCTGTTGTCACTTATGGATCCTTGTCCAATGATACTTCAGCATGCAGACTGGAGGAGTCAGGGATCGATCCACTGACCTTTCAATCAGTAGATGGCCCACTCCACCACATGAGCCACAGCAGTACCTGGTATTGCCAGGCGGTCCCCCATTTAAGTACTAACTCTGCAAGCTCAGATGAGATTGGGCGTGCTCAGGGTGGCGTGGCCATAATTCACATATTTCTACAAAATCTTCAGGGAACTTGATTGCCCAAATAAAACAGCATGAGAATTGTCATCTTGATTTCCCTGATAGCTTTCGGCAAAGTCCTTCTTGAAGGAAATCTTGCCATTTGGCCACCATCTTGGTAACACCTGCAGGTTGTTATTTAGGCAAAGATTTTGAAGGCCTCATTTAAATGAATTTGGGGAGGGGTGTAACACCTATATGCATGGACAAACCTTTATTATTATTTCTACTATAAATGTAAAGTAACAAAATCTACCTGATTATTAGCCTGTACTGCCAAGTGTGTGGTCTTTGTGACAGTTTTCTGTTGTCACCAATGCATGAAAGTATTCCGATTTTTGCCTGGATGGTAAGAATGAAGCTTGTTGCTGACATGCAGTTTAGGTTAAAGTTAGCTAGCTCTGTGCAGTACCTTGGAACAACAGGATGAGCAAGAAGACATAAGTGAGTCTGTTGTGCCTTTAGTGGTGCATCTACACAACACAATGTTGTCATGTTTTCCTTTGAATTGTGGGAAAAATAACTAGCTGACAGTCATTTTATGAAAGCTTAAAATTTTAGATATCTCAGCCAAGCTTGGTGGCAAATGTCAGGGTTGCTGGTTGTCACTGTAACATAATGCACTTTCTGTAGTGCGAGCTTTCCGGGCACTTAGCAGTAGGAAACTGTGACTTTCCCCACAAAAAATGGAAACGGTTGTCGTTGCTAATTGATTTCAAACAAATGCTGTTACAACTCAGCCCTGAAACCTTTCTGTGACACCAGAGCTCAGCTAACCCATTACATCCTTCACACTGTGCAATTAAATTTACTCGGTTCAGTAGGTGGTAGTAGCAGGAATTAGGAGTGGGGCACATGAAAGATAGAAGTTACAGTATTATGACGGGTTCAAAAAGTTACAACAGTCAGCTTCATTATGTTATGCACACGTTCCCTGCAGTTAGGAATAAAAGGTCATAGCTGCAGAGAACCTGCAGTTTTGAACTGCAACTGGATTGTTTTATGGAGAAAACTCACACTGATATTTGTCTACAATAGCTATAAAGTTCAGCATTATGGGTGTATGTGTTTTGTGTGCGTAAAGACGTATTCCCCAAACTTTTATGGGTACAGGTGATGGTGAGGTGGCTAGCACTGCTGTTGCACTGCAACAAGTCAACACGGGGTGGGTTTGAGTCCAGCGGCTAGCTTCTCTGTGCCTGATTGGGCTCTCTCTTGGTACGCTGGAGTCCTCCCACAGCCCAAAGGCATTGTTAGGTTAATTTGTGATTCAGAATTGGCTGTAGGAATGGATAGATGGTTACTGTGAAAACATCATTGGTACAACGAGGCCGGCTCGTTGTACCGCGTTGTCTTTAAAGTCAGACGATTTATGTTATATTTTTTACAAAATTCAGTTGAAAACACACAGCCCTTCTCCCAACAGGCCTTTGCATTTTTCATTCATTCAAAAGTGAAGAAAAAAAAAAGTTTTTAGATCAACTTGGCAATTGGGTTGTTCCAGTCATCCTGAAGAGCTTAACACAGTTAGTGTCTACATATTTTTAAGAAGCCTAAAAATCTATAGTGCCTGAAAGTTTTGCACAGTACTACTTACACACTCACACATACTTTATATACTCACACACACACATACATGGCTGCTCAGGTTAAACCAGGAAAAGACTTTTTTGAGGTAAAACTACCCAGCTCTTTCCTTTTACAGCCCAGCGGTCCTGTGGGTGCAGTCCAGAATTAGATGTGAACTTGCTAACCCGCCAATGGTTCAGCCCAGCACTCCATCCAGTGGTTCAGCTGCTGCACCGCCGGGCACTGCTGCCATCAATGTTTTACGCTCAGAGAGAGGGAGGCAGAACGTTTCTGTGTGCTACGGCAGGGAGCCCTTTCTGCTGTCATGCATATTTCATCGGCCTGTTCTTCTTAGCGGTCAGGATCCATGGGATTGGACAGCTCCTTCAATGCGCTCTGTGTGTTTGCATAGAGATGGATTAGAGAGAAAGACATGCACAAAGCATGCATTTTATTGTACGTTACATTCACGTATTCCTCATAGTTGTTCACCTCTGAGTAACAGAAACTTTACCTTAATCCTTGTTGGTGATACCAGTTTATTTCACTCAGTGGCAGCTGATGGCTGCATCGGGGGTTCGTCATGCTACAGTGTTCAGGCAGATTCTCGCAGTGCCGCTATCTGTTCAGGGCTGAAGACATGTCACACCCGGCTGAGTGTGCAAGTACTCACTGCAAGCTTCATCTCAGCTGTTTCGCTGCAGGGTTATAGCCACATTAACATATGCCGATAATTTACATTATGTCCTTACATAAAAACGTGCTGAAGAGTTTATTTGCTGCATTGATTGTTTTCTGTTTTCATTGGTTTGACTGCAAGTGAGTAGTTGAAAACAGCTCTTTGGGAGCTTCGTGGGTTGAGGACTTGAAAGGGATTTGCCTGAAGGCTTGTTCTTTTTCCTGCTCTTGAAAGAAGTACGAACCACAGTGGGGTTTTTTTTTCCTCACTTGTACAGTTGGAGATGTTTGTGTTGCTCCATCTGGAGTAGCAGCAATGGCTCAGGCCTTTTCATTGTTACATGAAGAGATAAAAGGAGCGAAATGGCCCTCAACAGTTAAGTGGGCAGTCGTAAGTAAAGTCTGGCATTACACTAGATTTGGCGATGATTGTAATGGTTTTTAAATATGAGAAGTTTTTAAACCCAAACAATCCAGAGGCCAGTTTTCTGAGAATAGGGATCCTATAATTTGTATCTTTAAATGTCAAGACTTCAGGCAGAAGCTGCAGAAACACTTTTATTGATGTTTGAAGTGCTCGACAAAAGAACCTATTTTTGTACTGTAGCTCAAATCTTCCATACTTCAAAACATAAAGTAGGTACACTTGCTATTTTGAGTGCATATGTGCAATCAGTTTGCTCTCTGAGTACCCAGATGGTGTACTCATAAAAGCTGAAAAGTTGTCTGTGGCACCTGCACGCTTTTCATGCTTTGGCCTCATCACACAGACCCGAAGACCTGTCGGCAAAGTCTGGCAATCGCCAGCCGCAAGTGAAAAATGTTTATTACCCGACCAGTTGTGAGTGGTTGCTGGAGGTTGCTTGCAGTCACTGTGAAATCAGTTGCTAAACCCCCATTTATGCAGGGCTAGAGAGCTGTTGGTGGCCCCCTGATAACCACCAGTCACTTGGGAAAAGTATAGTTCTGCTACCACTTGCTCCAGTGGTTGCAGTGGTAACAGAAGTGTGTTATTATTTTTATTTTTTTTTACCACAAATTACATGTGTTGTGCAGAGCTGTTGAGTGTTTGTGTGTTAAACCGTCATCTTAACTGTACAAGAATGTTTGTATTATATTTGGTTAGAGGCACTATAAGGTACAGATGGTCACAAAATAGTGTTGCTAATGTTATTTGCAGAACTCTCTGTATTCAATTTGAGACACTGCCTTATTGAAATTCACACTGCACTCTTAAGTATCCAAATTTAGACAAACCAGTAGGTCTACTGTTTTTAGTATTTGACATTTTTTATCAGTTGTTGCAGTTTGTATTGGCACAAAGCAAACTCCTCAAAGAATCTGTGAGAAGTAAACGTAAAGAAAAGAGGCATTTAAATGTACATTTTTAACCAAGCAAGCTCTGTAGCTCTAGAGATGATAATGTTGAATCACTTTGGTCCTGACTACATTATCTCAGCAAATACTGGATAGATTCCCAGTGTTGTACAGACATATAATTGTCTCTCAGTATTCAGATGTTAGCAGCATGCTAATATTTGCTAATTTGCAACTAAATCAGTTGCTAAACTCTGAACACTAGGCTGTGTCTGCCTGTGGAATTCAAATTTTTTGAGCTTGTTATCATATTGGCTCCTGGTCCGCATATTTCGTTGACTCAGGGTAAGTTTCTTTCTCTTGCTCAAGCTTATGCTTTCCAGCAGAACAGCAGCAACAACAGAAACTACTGGGCTGTTCATCTGCAATCTTCCTATTTCACAGTACCTCAGAGGATTGTATTTACATTAAAACAGTGACACTATGGCTGCACTTTCCGATGAATCGGTGAATACCTCAGTCACGGCAGAATGAATGAAAATGACTGAGATTAGAAATGATCATTTGCTCTGTGGACCAACTTTTTTGCTGTGAAAAGTTTTTGGATTTGCAGCCAAACTTCACATAACCCCAGCTGTACAGTGAATATTTCCCTTTATAGACCCCCTCCCCCTCCCTGCACAACCTCCTGAAACTGTGCCCTCTTATCTTCATCCTCATCAGGGAGGGTCCTTCAGCGTTTTCTCCGACCCCGGCTTCTTGAGGAAGGAAATAAAGTGTGTTTTCCTGTGTGTTCCCTCTCACACACACCCATTCTCACACCAAGTTTCATTGTGCTGATGCCGAGGAAGCCCAGCTTGCTGTGTCAGCGTTCCCTTGGGCAAAGTCGCTATGCAGATGTCCTCAGAAGCGTGGTGATGAAAATAGGAAGTTGCTTTGATCAAAGCACCTGCTGTGTTATTTCAGTGCTGCTGTCGCCGCCGGAGCCCATATGGTACCCGCGCCAGGTGTCAATCATGTCTCTGATACAGATGAATACATTTTGCATATCAGGCTGGATTAGAGCGACAGACTCTATTAGCAGAATGTGTTCCTCCAAAAATGAAATTACGCTTAGTGAGTTTTTCTTCCATCACTCCGTGAGTAAGAATGATTGGACCATCATTCATGTCACTATTAGTATTCAGAGAGTTCTTCCTGGAAAATATCTTAGACTGAGTGGCAGAACTTTTCTTAGAGAGCAAACATTACACACATTTTTTTTTGATCATCTTTGCCTTTCTTGAAGCTTCCAGATTCCTTCAGGCTCAAAATGTGGCCAGTTCCATCCACTTTTCTACATTTCTGTGGGAGCAACTTTCGGTCAAGCACCTTGCTCAAGGAATTGGAGTTTTTAGTTTCTGGTCAAATGCTTTCTGTTCCACGCTTCAGGCTGCTTCCTTCTCATTTTATATTCTGTGTGTCTGAGAGTGGGTGTGTAGTGAATCCGTGCTCCTTTTTCTAACACGCCAGCCCTTCATATTTTATCCTTTCATCTTAACTCCCCAATAAACAGATCTTTATCACAACCACAAACAGACAAGACCCCGAATCTCTGTGTGCTTGTTTTCTGTCAATCGCTGGTCTTTCATTCTGTTTCATCACAACTCGGCCAGCTCGAGGCTTTCGACTCTCATTGATTTGCCAAAAAAGTCGATTAAGCATGTACTCTATACACGCGCAGCTTTGTTTTGCGCATCTGTTTGTGTGTCAGAATGTGACCCAGTTTAGACGCAGTGTGATGCTGACACTGTAACCTGCGTCTCACGGCGCGCCGACTGTAGATATCAATCACAGGGGTGCGTCTTGTCGTTGTCGGGGCATGCCTTAAAGTGTTGCTGGTTGACAGTAATGTAACTGACCACCATCACTGGCTCCAATCTGAATATTTTCTTTTGAGTTTGCGCTCTCAATTCTCATTAATTAAGCAAATAGACACAGATTTACACAGAAATTATTAATATTTAGTGGAGACACACTCCACAACCACTTCATCTGCAGACTTGACAAAGCATTTACTAATACCCAACATGTTTGATTCATTCATTAAATTCTGACGCTGTATCGCAGCATCTGTCGTGATTGTCCCCAAATGGATAAACTAGGTCTAATGTGTACTTATGAATCAAAGCCCACGTGTGTTTGCATATTTGTGTATGCTACGCTCACTCGTTGGTCTAATCTGATGTCTACTGCAATTATGAGCACGGCAGCACTTGGTGCTGCTCGCTCACTGATACATTACCCACAAAAACCACAGTAATTGGTCTACCAGTCAATTAGAGCTGGACTGTAATTAAGACTGAACTTTCATCCCATCCAATTCATCAGTTTTCTTTTAATTTACTGGAAAGGCCCCTCATAAGCTTTGCATTCAGTATTCTGAGATCAACAGTTTTTTAAAATCTATCTTTAATGTAGCTTTTGAAAGCATTTCTGTCCTTTGATGTACAGTGGTGTGAAAAAGTGTTTGCCCCCTTCCTCATTTCCTGTTTTTTTGCATGTTTGTCACACTTAAGTGTTTCGGAACATCAAATCAATTTAAACAATAGTCAAGGACAACACAAGTAAACACAAAATGCAATTTGTAAATGAAGGTGTTTATTATTAAAGGTGAAAAAAAATCCAAACCATCATGGCCCTGTGTGAAAAAGTGATTGCCCCTAAACCTAATAACTGGTTGGGCCACCCTTAGCAGCAACAACTGCAACCAAGCGTTTGCGATAACTTGCAATGAGGCTTTTACAGCGTTCTGGAGGAATTTTGGCCCACTCATCTTTGCATAATTGTCCTAATTCAGTTACATTAGAGGGTTTTCGAGCATGAACGGCCTTTTTAAGGTCATACCACAACATCTCAATAGGATTCAGGTCAGGACTTTGGCTAGGCCACTCCAAAGTCTTCATTGTGTTATTCTTCAGCCATTCAGTGGTGGACTTGCTGGTGTGTTTAGGATCATTGTCCTGCTGCAGAACCCAAGTTCGTTTCAGCTTGAGTACACGAACAGATGGTCGGACATTCTCCTTCAGGATCTCTTGGTAGACAGCAGAATTCATAGTTCCATTTATCACAGCAAGTCTTCCAGGTCCTGACGCAGCAAAACAGCCCCAGACCATCACACTACCACCACCATATTTTACTGTTGGTATAATGTTCTTTTTCTGAAATGCAGTGTTCCTTTTACGCCAGATGTAATGGGACACACACCTTCCAAAGAGTTCCACTTTTGTCTCATCGGTCCACAGAATGTTTTCCCAAAAGTCTTGGGGATCATCAAGATGTGTTTTGGAAAAATTGAGACGAGCTTTAATGTTCTTTTTGCTCAGCAGTGGTTTTCTCCTTGGAACTCTGCCATGCAGGCCATTTTTGCCCAGTCTTTTTCTGATGGTGGAGGAATGAATGCTGACCTTAACTGAGGCAAGTGAGGCCTGCAGTTCTTTGGACGTTGTTGTGGGGTCTTTTGTGACCTCTTGGATGAGTCGTCGCTGCGCTCTTGGGGTAATTTTGGGCGGCCGGCCACTCCTGGGAAGGTTCACCACTGGTCCATGTCTTCGCCATTTGTGGATAATGGCTCTCACTGTGATTCGCTGGATTCCCAAAGCTTTGGAAATGGCTTTATAACCCTTTCCAGACTGATATATCTCAATTACTTTCTTTCTCAATTGTTCCTGAATTTCTTTGGATCTCGGCATGATGTGTAGCTTTTAAGGATCTTCTGGTGGACCTTACTGTGTCAGGCAGCTCCTATTTAAGTGATGTCTTGATTGAGAACAGGTGTGGCAATAATCAGGCCTGGGTGTGGCTAGAGAAATTGAACTCAGGTGTGAAAAACCACAGTTATAGTATGTTTTAACAAGGGGGGCAATCACTTTTTCACACAGGGCCATGATGGTTTGGATTTTTTTTCACCTTTAATAATAAACACCTTCATTTACAAATTGCATTTTGTGTTTACTTGTGTTGTCCTTGACTATTGTTTAAATTGGTTTGATGTTCCGAAACACTTAAGTGTGACAAACATGCAAAAAAAACAGGAAATGAGGAAGGGGGCAAACACTTTTTCACACCACTGTATTCCTCTTCATCAACAAGTTTGTTTCCGAGATTTTTTTTTTCTCCAATATTAATGCTCTTTACAATACTAATTAACCTTCCCTATCTTTTGCATATGCTGGAAGCCCTGTGATTATCTCCATTTCTGCACATACTCACCTACATTGTGAAACCGTGTGGTTGTGCCTTCCTGAGTTGTGTCACAGTAGCAAGCAACAAATGACATGTTGATGGAGGAGAAGCGGTAAGATGAACAGAGGGAGATTGGAAGAAGAGAAGTGGGAATTGCTGCCCTTTGTTTCTTTTTTGTTTTTTCACTTTTTCATATTTATTTTGCTGGACCGCTTCAGTCCTTTCACATCTGTCACACAGAGGAGAACCATCGCCAGGTCCAAAACATGTTTATCTGTTTCTTATTCCGCGCCTGTCTCTCTTCCCTTCCTACTCCTCTGTCATTCTGCCATGAAAGCTGCAGCCAGCCACACACACACACACACACACACACACACACACACACACACACACACACACACACACACAGGCACTCTCAAAGACTGGTGGCTATGCATATTACATGAGTCCTCCACCTCTGAAGGCCTCTCTGCTTTTTTCATTTTGCAACTTACAGCAGAGATGATGAGGTCGAAGCTGGTTCTTGCACTTAAGGGCTGTTTCCTTTCTTTACTGCAGAAGTTATGGTTTATGGCTGAAGAGGGTGCGCGCTGCAATTTCAAACATCAATGGGAAACTCAGTAGCATCTTTGTATAATGATTGTCAACAGCTGGGGCCAGGAAATTAAAGAAATTAGTCACCTGTCCTTGTGCTTGTGGTACTCTGTAATCAGATCAGATTTTCCATTAATCCCACAAACATGTTGGCATTTTCTTCGTTTCTTCTCTTACATTATTTATGTTTCCAAAAATAATATGCAATATTCCAAAAGGGTCTTCAGTACTGAATACATGTAAGTACAGGTGCTGTGTGTCTTGTTGTTTAACTTGTTTTTAAGTAGATCTACAGTAGTTACTTACTGGTTACACGTATACCAGCAGACTGACTCAGGTATGGTCACAGTAATGTGACTTGTGGACGCCTCCCAGGAATTCCCACCAGTGACTGTTGGATGAGAACAATGGCCAGGATGACTCATTGTTGTGTCTGTAGCAGTTGGATTGCAGCTGCTTTAGTCTTCCACGCCGGGCCCTCAGCTGTAAACACACACACTCGGATGTGCGTTTGTGCATGTTTCTGCATGCTTCCCTTTCAGTTACATTTCTCTGATGTCGTTTCATCCTCGTCGCTCTCATGCAGTGATTGATCTTCTTCTCAGAGGCTTCTCATAGCTTGTGCTACTTTGCCGTGTTTTTGTTTGTGCCATCTGTGTTGTTGGAAATTCAGGGGGTTTTCAAGTCAATTTGAAGGATTGAGACCAATGGTAGCTGTCACATGCACATGATGATTAATTAGGTAATGCTGCTCAGCCCACACTGCTTTACCTGTGTTTATTACTTCCACATTTGCATGAAGTAAGTGAATGTGTTTGTTCTGCTAAGTGCATTAAAAATGCTACATGAGATTTGTGTGCGGGTGTGTGTTCACGTTTGTATGCTGAGCAGCCTGTTGTAGATTTCTGCACACATACCATCGGTAAAAATCACATCATGACACCATAGGCAGCGCTAGAGAATCAAGCATGGGGACCCCCTGCTGTGTTGACCCCTTGTGAATAAGGGAGCAACCGAAGGCAGCTTCTTCCCCTAGCCTCTAATGCAAGAAACAGTGTGGTAAAAGCGATTTCATCTTATTTCATTGTCTAACATGGAGAAGAAGGTTGAGATGGTTTGGACATGTGCAGAGAAGGGATAGTGGATATACTGGATAAAGGATGATGCAGATGGAGAGTGAGAAAGGAGGAAAAGAGGAAAACCAAAGGTTGATGGATGTAGTGAAGGAGGATGCTGTATGCAGAGAATTGGTGTGGTTGCTTTAAATATATGTTTTTATACTATGATATGCTCAATCTAAATGCATCCACTTGTGGCAGTAGTTCTAACCACTGCTGATAAAATGTGCACAATGTGCATAGTGTACATAGTGTTTTGAGCTGGCTGAGATATTCTTTCTGCATGGACAGCTGCTGATCCAGGAGGTCTGTGCAGAAAAAGGGAAAGCAGCAGTAAACCAGGACTTGTTTGAGCTTTCAAGTGTCCCCAGCAAAGGAAGAGAGAGCAGCAGAGGGAATATATTCTCACAAAAGCATCATCACTTGGCTGGATTTGAGCCAGTATCAGCGAGATTCAGAGAGGATTTCAAAGAGTGGCCAGATCGGCAGCAAAAGTAGGTCAAAGTTTGTTGGCCTTTCTTTGAGACAGTGATGGCAAACCATTTTATAAAAATGATGGATGGAGCCAGCAGGACATCTGCCTTTAGTTTTTTGCCCTCAATTGTGGCATTTTTGACAATGTTGGCTTTTGGGAGCCTAATGATGGGAGAGAGGTGGATATAACTGAGAACAGCCACATCCTCAAGCATACCCCACTTATCATATATTTTACTCTAAATGGGACCATAATTTCTAAAATGAGCACCATGTTGTATTAAAGTTGAAACAGGAGCTTTACTGACCTCCTGAAATTCCTCCTAAAATGTTGTTCAGTGTTGTGAGCGTCAGCTACTTCAGCTGCTAGTGAGGGGAGGGGCTGTGTGCCTGGCTGTCTGCAGCGGTGCTGTGTGAAGTTGTGTGTCAGCTGGAGGAGGTGAAGACAGCTCTGCTGGTATCAATACTGCCACAAATGAGTATCTAACCCAACAGAAATTTTTGGGATTATCATCTGAGTTTTGATTTGTTTACTTTGACAATTTTAGTTACACACCTTTTTTTTTTTTTTTACAAAATGTACAGTAATTCTTTGGTAAGACTGGAGTCTTTTGTTTGCTCGGGCAGACACAAGCTAATAAGGTACCACAGCTGCTTCTAGATGTTTGGCTATATGAAAGTAAGTCGCTGTCTGCACTCCCCTCAGCCTGGAGACTACAATATATTACCCCAGTGAAAGATGCCTGGCTCTTGCTGAGATTAGAGAAGCTGACTGTCCCAAGTATGTCTAAGGTCTAGGTGTGGGTTTGTGTGTATTTAGATGACGTGCTCCAATCAGGTTCAATCATGCCACTTCATCTTTAGCAAAAGGATGGTACCCGCAGGTGCAAGGTTTTCCCTTTACACACACACACACACACACACACACACACACACACACACACACACACACACACACACACACACACAGGGCACATACCTGATGTTAGACTGAGGACTTCACATTCCTGTTTAGAGCCCCACATTCAGTCGACGCGATGCTTCCTTAGATCACACACAGTATGGATTTAACACACACAAACACACACACGTACGCCCACAGTGCTTTTTCTCTGTCTAGCTTATAGATAACACCCACATGTGGACCCACAGACACAAGCAGAGTGTCTTCATGCCTGAAGATGTGTATCTCTTACTCTGCGGAGGAAGAGGATATGATATGAGGTTGTTTGTAAGCAGCTATCATATATGAAGGAGGACCACAGGCTCATATACACGCAGGCATCATAAAAAAAGTCATCTGTGGACGGTTCTTTCTCCCTACATGAGCACCACGCTCACATATTAATGTGCACATGTCTGCACGCACATATTCGCCCACACATTTGATTTCAGTCATTTACGTAATGATTCCATCCTCACGTTCTCATCCGCAATTCCATATATCCAGAGCTCTATGTGTATGTGAAAATGTGACCTACAGGATAGATTCGAAAACTGATCATAGCTAATGTTTATTTACAGTAATCAGCAGTGTTTAAACTGAAGAAGCAGAAGTAATTGTACAAATATTTAATATAAAATTCAAAGCATTTTTAGGTTTGAATGTGTTAAAATGGACATTTCAAAATAAGAGTCCTTTTTGCTGTATTTCCATTCATTTGTCCACCTTCTCTTTCACCTCCTCCTAAACTTCCTGTTGTTCTGAGAGGTTTGCTCACCACCACATCAGCCTTTTATGAATTCAGGTTTGCACGGTGATGTACAACACACACACGCACGCTCGCACGCGCACACACAGACACAGACACACAACAAGCGTACAGACAGTTCCCTCCTAATTGATATGTCCTGTGTGCGTTGGGCTGCTCCTGCGGCTCACGCTGATTGATCCGCTGATGGGATGGATGCTCCCCAGCTTGTGATCTAATCTGTTACAGCAAAGACATACTCAGAAGATATAGTACGAGAGAGAGAGAAGGAATGATCGGCCTTTCCCCTCTCGCTCTATCCCAGCTAAACCCTCACCTCACTTGCCTCTCTGATTACAGTTAAAAGAGAGCACCTCACAGGAACAGACAGACAGGGAGACTGATGGAGTGACCATCCAGTCTGGGACCAAACAGATTAATGCCCAGTCTCACTCAGCAGCCTCTTATTCATTCAGTCTTTCAGCATGTGACTGAAAGGTCAAGATGAGGCTGCTGGGCAGAAAGTGAAGGATGAATTAGATGAGCTCATCATGTCAACAACCAAACTGTTTCACTGTGTGCTTGATCGTCTTGTCTTTGACACAGGAGACGTTATGCAGAAGAAGAGTTAAATTCTAACATTATGTGAATATTCAGCTTCAGTTTTCCCATGCAAAATAAAGCAGGGGGACATGGTCGTCACACTGTCATCTGTCCGTGAGGTTTTATCTTTCCCATCTAGACTCCAAAACCACAAGGAGTTAAGCCATCAAATTTGGCATATGTGCAATATTATATTTATATTGTTTATATGTTTATATTTATATGTTTAGTATTCTTTGTGCACTTAGGCTGTATTTATCTGGAGTGGAAAGTAAACACCATAAAGGACTTCTGGCTGCTAATGCTATAATAATATGCTGATGAGATACAGCCTCTTTCTCGTGCCTGATTGAGTCTTCCTAATCATGTGATCATACCGTGCTGTGTGATTGGCTATATCTACTTTATCATTGCTGACTGAAATTCCCTATATCTAGCAACTGAACTAGCTCACTGAACAGCTGGCAGTAGGTAGGTAGTGAGAAACTGGGAAATCCTAAATTTATCTGTAAAGAGCCAGCCCGTTTGTAGGCTGCATCCTTATTGATTAGCCTGTGATGCCAACTTCTGATTGGCTGAGCATGTTGGTCAGGGATGACTCATGGCCCTAAATGGTACAGACTATGACTCATCATTGAGCAATCTTAAAGCCATACCTACTGCTCAGCAATATTGCTCTAAAGTAAACAATGTGGTTGCCTTATGATTATAGTGAGTTTACACATAATGCATTAATATCAACAGATTATGCAGCATGGGTGCATTATGTAATAAGATTCCTGTACACACATGAGTATATGATGCAAATACCTTGTAAGTATGCATTATATCTGGCTTATTGTTGTATATTATACAACTAGAAAGACATGGTATATGTATTATATCTTTACAAACTCAGGTGTAACTAAAAGTATTTGGATAAAAGTTTAGGGCAAGGCTTCCAAAGTAGGACAAATAGTTTTGCAAAAGGTAATAAGATGTCTGCTGAAGTGTTTTCTATTATGAAATGGGGCTGTACATTTTATCCTGATTTCTACATTTATTTCTACATAGTCTTATTAATTGTTAATTTTATTAATTAATTAAATCTTGAGTATTTGCAGATATAGATGCAGAGTAAGCATTATTATGAGGAAATTGAAAGACTAAGCCACTAAACATACCTAAACCAGCATGAACAAATCTCAGCAATATACACATTAGTCAGGTTATTGTGCTAGAACTGAGCACCAAACTGCAGTGGCTCAATCAGGCCAACCACAAATTGGGAACACACATGAGTGGAGGCACCGGGCATAGTAGGACATTTTAACAGAGCAGCTAACAGATTCATTCCTGAATGGTTTTCCTGTGCATCCAGTGCCTCACTCAGTATGACAAGAGCCACACTGCAGCTGTGTATGTGACTCCATCTAACTTCCTAGTTTTGTTGTGGGAAGTGAGCCTGTTCCAGTGTGGAGAGATGTTGCCACAGAAAAGTGTATGTGGTTTATGGTAGTCAGCCATAAAGTGTGTAGAAAAGCTCAGGCTGCTGTATAGCGGTATGGTGATGAAAGGGAAGGGAGTAGGAAGTGACTCTTTAACAATGACTGTACTAGCACTGGATTGTTTATGACGTCATGAGTGCTGATGCGATTGTTTTCATTTTTTAATTTATTACTTGTCGTCAATAGTGTATCACAGAAGCCCTAATGAGTCAAAGTGTTAAACCAACACCAACAAAAGTGTGCAGAATTACCCATTAGCTGTTTGTGTTTGCATTGTGTGCATTGTTGTTACAACATTTACAAGGACAGGATTACGTTTATATTAAGGAACTTTTAAGATGTGATGATTTTAATTTGATGATTAAGTGGATTTCTACTCAGATTTGTTTTGACTTACAGGAGTATAATGTTTCACAAAAATTGTATATTTAAGTTATTTAAAGTATTTCAGGATTCTCTATAGCTGGTATTACAGTCAGTGCCGACTGCTTCTGCCCCCTTTCATTGTAGCGATGTCTTCATTAGGGCTTCAGTGATCAATTATTTTAGTATTCGAGTATTCTGTCGATTATTCCATCGATTACTCAAGTAATCGGATAAGAAATACTTTTTCCGTATTAACAGTTCATCTGCATATTTTAACTTCCGTGAAACAATCAGGGTGGATGGAGCAGCTACAAAGTTCAATTTTCTTCACTTACTGATCAGGTGGTTGATGAAGGACCTCCAGCTGTTCCCAGTAAAGGTTTAATGGTGCTTACAAAGGGAAAAAAGTTTCTTTTGGAAGCTTCTTTCCATCTGAGCTCGTCGTTTCCTGCACCTGCTCCGCCTCTTTGCACTTGTGCAGACAGACTGCACGTCGAACAGCTGACTGCTGTTGTTGTGTTATCCGTGTTTATGTTGAAAAACTGAGGGCTGCAAGAGCACAATGTTGTAATGCTTTCTATTCACAAGCATTATCCTAAACACGTTTCTACTGCAGGTCTATATTTAGTCACTGATCAGGGATTAAAGTATGAAAAATATTTTGACGGGGAAGGGGTCATGATGATCGCTAGTGTTAATGGCGGCACTCGCTTGTGAATTGCGGTTAAACTGGAAGCTGAAGTAGAGCGCTGCAGAGTTTAAACGAAGCATTGAAGCAGCAAATTTGTGTCGAGGATTTTTTATAATCGAATTATTTGAGTTAATCGATGAATCGTTGCAGCCCTAGTCTTCATATTTCTGTGTTTCAGCACTTACTTTGGTGAGTGCAGAATTATCAGAAACAATGGGTTTATAATAACGCTAATGTTTTTTTTTTTTGTCATGAGGTGTTGGAGGCTGTGTATGTGTGTTAATCACTGTTCTTGTTGTAAAGACTGCATAGCCTAATCCCATAATCCATCCAGCTATTTTCCCCATTATCCCTTCTCACTGACAGGCAGATATAAACAACCTCAGTAGGGGCTAATGCTGTGTCAGTGGGGCTGAATCGCCCGTCCAGGGATGAGATGCTCACCATCTGCTGTGTTTACACTTTCAGACTTTCAGACAGTATTCTTTTGACAGCCTTTGATGCATTAATGATTTCCCTTGTCTCTTGAGTCTCTTGGTTCAGTCTATCCCTGTTTACTCTGGAGCTAGTTGCACACTTTCATCATAGCTGGAATTCCCCAGGTCCTCAACTTCTAACCAATACATTTCAGAAAGATGTGAAGAATGGAGAGATTTTTTTTATTTATTTTTGGCAGAGTTTGAGAAATCCAGGCTGTCGTTCGCCTCTCATCAGTCTAATGCTGTTCACCATGCTTATCTTCTGAGCCCTTTAAAAATCTCTTCTGTGGAATTTCTGCCTTGTTAGAGGAAGTTAAAAAAAACCTCACAAGCTGGATTTTAACCTATGAGATTGCCAGGATTGTTTGAACTGGTTCATACTCAGAAGCAAAGGATGAATTATTATTGGTGTTCAACAACCAGAATGATTGCTGAAATTAGACTTGTAGAGAAATGGTAGAAACTCAGCTATAGCTTCACCAGCTCTTGTGATGACATATGAAGTGTGGCAACTGGCTGCAAATTGCTCATCTTTCTCCTGTCACGCAGAAGCAATTTAATGTCGGGAGCAAAGCTTCTCAGGCATGAGACATCTATGTGATACAAGTCGTCTCTTGTGAGAAGACAAATGAGAAAGACAAACGAGGGAAACCAAACTAGGAAAAAAGAGCAAAACAGGGTGAGCGTAACAGCTTGGAAACCTGTGCCGTCTTCCATTTTCATGTAGCCGCGGGCAGAGCGGGCTGTATCTGTGAGTGCAGATCACATTCAACAGGAGCCACAGGGGCAGGAGACGTCATCGCTCCATAGAGTTTCCCAGCACCCTCAATCTGTCACCACACACACACACATAAGACACACACACAGACACACACACACACACACACACAGACACACACACACACACACACACACACACACACACACACACACACCAAAACTTGAACTTAATAACTGATCTTTTGGTTCTTGGCTCATTTTCGATTCATCTCTGACAATAAAAAGGAGTTTTCCCTTCAGCCATCATCAAACATTAATGGTGAATATCGTGGCAGCCTTAAAATAATACATGTGGTCTGAAAGTGGGAGATGCTTTTCAGTGCCATTCTTGGTCTGCAAAGGATGTCATCACTCGCAAGTCACTAAATGGCCAACACCAGCAAACGTGGCCTCAACAGTTTACTCCAGTCCTGCGATCTGCAACGCAGAGTCCCCAGAAGTGTGACACAGACAGGTCATGAGACAAAAAATTTAAAGAAAGGGATCTGAAATGTGGGAAACCATTTTCCCATTAAAAGCACAAATGTAGATGATAAAAAATACGAATATAACACTGGAAATGTTATTCAGCACCCTCCATCACACCACTGCACTAACATATCAAGCTAAGAACATGGTGAACATGCTGCTGTGACAGACAGTAGCATGGCCATACTCCGCCTTTTAGCTACTTTAGCATTTAGCTCAAGGTACCACCTCATGTAGCAGGCAGCAAGGGTGTAGACCAGCCTTTCTATAAAAGATGGACATTACCACTCATCCATTCATTTGTGGACTACAGTTTTAAAGCCTTGTTTTTGTTTTTGGGGGGTGGAGGGGTGAATTAACCTATATGAAAGTTCACCTCCGGTACAGCTGTCAAATTAAATTAGAAAGACTTCGTAGGCATTAATAGTTTGTTAATGACTTAAGGAAACAGTTTGATTGCTTCTTTAAAGAGACATTTGTGTCTTTGTTGTATAGTTAGTATTCAGTGGTTAAAACAAGAGGAATCAAGAAGACTGGCCAGTCTACTTATTAGTTAATTTGTCAGATGACACAACTGTGCCATTAATGTCACTCAGAAACGAAATATTGAAAACACATTGCTTTTCTGAACATATACTTATCTTCTACTTCATTTGCACTTTCATTTGATTTCATTCGTCTATAAAATGTTTCATATCTGAATTTTTTCTTTGTCTATAAACTTTAAAAACAGAAATTGAAATTAAAAAGAATACTCATATCCACAGAATATTGCCAGCTTTGCAACATGAAAGGAGCCTTAGTGATCCCTGTAGGGAGGCAGAATAGAATAGTGATATAAGTAGGTGTTTTATTAATAAAGGACATGAATAAAACAGCATTAAAGGATATAATACAAAATAAAATAGATGAAAACTAGGCCACTGACGTAATCAAATGTAGCTCTGCAACGACTGAAAGAAAATTGGCACCGTTGTGGGTTTTGACAGATTTACAGATTTGGTGTCAGAATTATATATGGTCAGCTGTCAGTTTGGAAATACAGGGGTCTCTGTGGTGGAAATAAGACTTTTAATGAGAAGCAGAAGTGACGCAGAGGTCCTAATCCCTCTATCATCTCTCCTTTGCCTTTTTATAGCCAGGTTGGTTAACACAGTCAGGGCACGCAGAGGCCAGGGCAAGTCAACAACCCTCAGGAGAGGTCACCAGGACAATCAGCACTTTGTATGACCAAGGAGAAACAGAGTATTCATCTAATCCAGAGAGAAATGCTGTCTGAAATCAAAAAGAAGTTTGACTGCTGCTGAGAGTGCTGTAGGACTTTGAGGTTTTTCGGTCCTAAAACAGAATTAGAGCCTGTCAGAAGCTTTAAGAGGAACAAACGTCCTCTGTCGAGTGAAAGGCCTTCAGCTGGATAAAAGAGGGATGTGCTCCCTGTCAGAGGACCTAATCGTGATATCTGCCCTGTCTTTTTACGACAGCAAGCCTCTACTCAGTGGCTGCACATTTCCAAAGAAAGGCCAAGATGAAGAGAAGTAGCAAAAAGGGAATCATCTGAAGAGACCACAGTCACTCCTGACAGTGAAAGCGTGGATGCAATGATCACTGCGATTCCTCACTCGTGCCTCGAAGAGAGACGTAGCAAGAAAATGATGCACGCCTTTTCACAAGAATATGTTCCCCTCTCGCCCTCTGTGCTTTAGCGCTCCCTTTCAACTCGGCCTTTTGTTCCCCACTCCCCCTTCATCGCCGCTTCATCTCCCTCCCAACCTGTTCCTGACTTCTGCTCCCTCACCAGCCCCTCGTACACGTTGCCCCTCGAGAATCTTTGAAATTTTCTGAAATTGAAATGTGTAGCGTCCTGCCCTGCGCTGACCGCCTGTGACTGAAAATAAGTCTGATTCTCTCTCTCCGTGTCTTCTGGAAAGCTGCCCCTTGTTTGTGTTTTCTGTCTCATCCTGTTGCATCAAGCAAACAGTACGTATGCGCCATAAGAGGAGTGCCGCTAATCTCCTTGTCCCGTGAGAATTGTGTTGTCTGCGTAATGAGCTCTGTGCGTCTGCACTGTGTCTCTGTTGTCTCTAATTGGTGCAGTGTGACTCTATTAGACGGATCCAGTGTAATTAGCGTCTTCTGCAGAGTAGGAGTCCAGTCTTACTGCTTTTTAAGTTGGACTTGTTTGAGCACTGAAGGCCTGACTTTACTCAGCGGCCATCTGATGAGTGTTAACAGCACCCAAGTGTTTAAGTGAAGATTTTCTTTTGAGATTTTCATTTTTGAAAGTTCAGATTTACCCCCCTCATAATTATGTATCAAAATGAGTCAGATCATTATTATGTGTCTGTGATTCTGGCTGCTGTGTGTGAACGTGGCTGCTTTTAAAAAAATTATTATTATTCTTTCAGTGCTGTGAGTATATTTGTGTGTCCTTGCAGCTCTATACGGACCCAGGTGTGTGAAAGAAGCCATAAGGAGCTGATAAATAATGATACTCCCATCTGTCCCCCCTGCAGGTTTTTAATCACTACCTTGCATAGATGCCTCTACATTTATTTTCTAGTCCACACACTGTTGGAGAAAAGGCAAGAAAAAGCAGCTCACCATTTGAAGCAGCTCTTCAGTAATCTCTATAAACAGATACAAAATATAAATATGTAGCTGCAGGCAAGGCAAACCATCTTTGCTACAGAAAGCTTTCGGGTTTCTCTTGCTAATCTGCTTGGCAGCATGAGTTATTTAAGCCAGGTTTGTGAGCCAGTTCTAGTAACCAGTGATGTTTTAGCAGCATTCAAATACTCGCAGAGAATAAAATAGGGATTGGATTTGCTACATGCAGTCATGAAACCATCAGCTATGGTGTGACGATGACTTAGCTTTTCAAAAATCCATCCGCGTTCTTAAACAATGACAGGTACATGAAACAGGAAGTCTTGTACAGTATAACCTGTAACAGAAACCTTGAAAAATGATCCCCAGAGGTCATCAGAAATATCCAGTGGGATTCGATGTTTGGGATCTGTTTTGCACCTTCAGCAGCTTAGTAGTGTTAAACGTTAACACTGACTAACATTAAGTTAGTTTTTAATACAAAAAGGTACAAGTAATAGATCATTGGTATTTGGACATACCTGATTAATCTCTTTTCCTCTTCTAGTATCTATTGACTGTAAGCATGTTTACCTAAAACTACATTAGAAAGCTCCCTAATCAGGACAAATGTGGAATTACAGTCAATTAAACAATGATGCTCAGTTATAATGAGATAATCTCAGGTTTAGACTATAACTTTGTCTAACTAATGCTTTAGACGTGTACTTCAGGCTGCTTTCTTATTTCCCAAGAGATTTCCACAGCGGATGGATCCGATTTGGCAGAGATTTTATGGCGGATGCCCCTCCTGATGCAATCCTCCCATTTATCTGGGCTTGGGATCGGCATTAGCAGTACGCTAATATGTGATCCCTTGAGGGTGGGTTTGTGTCTCCTGCTGGTCTTGAACCAGCATATTACCATACAAATGTTGTATTTTATAGTCCACATCTATTTGGTCTGTCATCATGTGAATGCAGATGACATTAAATTTAAAAAACTCTGAAAGGACAAACAGTTTTATACCAAAGTTAGACCAGTCTGGGCTTATGTATGAAATAAGGCGATGTCACAGACTCTGCTTCTTAGGACCATTCAGATTTTAGGTGGATTGTTGCAGAGAAATCTGATCAAATCACATCGTCTAAAGTTTATTTAGCCACAATTTTTTAACTACTGTAGTAGTATTTTCACCATTTAATCCATGCCGTATGTAGAAGCAGGACATCCACTCGAGGGCATCCTCTGTTAGTCCAATGAGCAGTCAGCAGTGTGAATGATAAAAAACTCTCTGTTTTGTATCTAAATCAGAGGTTGTATAATACGGTTGTGGCTGGGACTCTTTGAAGGATGGTCCATTTTCCTGCAGAGTAATGCTGCTTTACGGCCGCTCCTGCTGACCTCTGTCTGACTGTGTCAGCTCACAATTAGCAGGGTGCAATTTTGTGAGGCGGTTTTGTGAATTCAAGTCTGAGGACTGTGTGGTTCGCTGCTGTTGTTACTTTCCATGATTAGTGGATGATGCAGCCTTTTGATCTATTTATTCTGCTCCCAGAATACAAATTCAAAGGGAAGTTTGTTTTTCTGAACAAGAAAGATAGATGAGTCACACTTCTGTTTTCATTTTAGGTGATGTTTTTATGAGGTGGATGGGAGGATGTGTGTGCATGCACGTGTCTGTGTGTGTGTATGTGTGCAGTTTCAAGTGCAGTGAAGCCTTGATATCTGATCTCCCTCCTGATCAAGGTGACTTGGATGGGTGGCGTGTTTTGGGAAAAATGGGCTGACTGCTTGGATAAAGATGTCAGGCATCGCTGGCAGGTTTGGGACCACTGTGCTTTCTGTGATATGACTAGTAAACATACTGCCCTTGCAGAGCCGTGCAACACACACACACACACACACACACACACACACACACACACACACACACCTGTACTGCTAGTTCAAATAGCCTCAGTCATTCTGTATTCATTTGTGTGTTGATGTGTTAGTGCTTTCTGTCTCTCTCTGATGATCTGTATCACAGTAGGCTTGACCCAAGTTTGATGTCAGGCCACCAATGAAATCTGACCTCCCTGCTGCCCATTGATGCCTGAGGAGGGAAATTTGGAGGACTAAATAGAGAGCAACAATGAAATTGAGACAGGGAGAGTAAGGCGGAGAGACAAAAGAGAAAGCGGGATAATGCTTCACCCTCTAGATCTGAAGCTCTGATATGAGTGTGTGCAGCTAAGCTAGCTTCTCCTGACTCTCAGTTCTCTGTTATTTCTCTGTCCAGGTGACAAAGGTTCATGACGTAGGATGAATGGCAAAGGATAATCCCCCAGCTCAAAAATAATCAACTTACACCGTCTCACTGCCTGTCTGCTCGCACCCTGTGTCCAGCTCTACTCTGTGTTATTGATCGAAAAGCTTTACTCTTGTTTATTTTACTTTGGAGCTTCACTCAGCCTCAGTCAGATTTCAAGGGATCATTGAGATTCCTCTTTGAGTGTGTTTTCTTTTAGGGAGGGCCTCCATTAGGTATTAGATTGTGGTTTATTGTGCATAATAGGACCTGTGTTGGTTTTTGAGAGTTCTGTATGTGTGTGGTTGTAAACTTATTTCTGCCTTTAACCTTAATGTCTGAACACTCACACAGCCCTTTGAATTTGTGACAAGCTAATATCTTCCAAATGAAGAGATGCTCTCATCATATTGGATTAGAACTAAAAATTGTCCATAAATTGTACACACACACACACACACACACACACACACACACACACACACACACACACACACACAGTCAAATTCTGTAGTTTAATAATATATGTTGAATATTTTCCAAAATCAACAAATGGAAATTACCTGGAAAATCATTCACTGATTATAGTTAACATGAATGACTCAAATGCACCACCTAAACAAAGCTAAGCTAAGCAGTTCTTGCATATTCAAAATGAACTGAGATAGTTCTTAATAACACTGGAAAGCTTTATTGTGGCTTTCATATCTAACCTTAGTTCAGTTCTGAAAGAAACATACAAAGACACCTCCTTTTGTTTCAAAATGTTAACTGAGCTAAAACTCTGCTTTAGCAACATATACTCATCAAACACTTTAAGTACTGGACTGAATCCTTCGTTCTCTTCAGAGCTGCATTAATTCTTCGTGGCACAGATTCAACAAGGTGCTGGAAACATTCCTCAGAGATTTTAGGCCATATTGACCTGATAGCATCACACAGTTGCTGCACATCCGTGATGAGACTCTCCCATTCACCACATCCCAAAGGTGCTCTATTGGACTGAGCTTTGGTGATTATGGAGGCCATCGGAGTACAGTGAACTGACTGTCATGTTCAAGAAATCAGTTTGAGATGATTTGTGCTTTGTGACATGGAGCATTATCCAGCTAGAAGCAGCCATCAGAAGATAGGTACACTTTATGGGGTCATAAAGGGATGGCCATGGTCAGCAACAATACTCAAGTAGACGGTGGTGTTTAAGTGATGCTTCCTTGATACTAAGGGGCTCAGAATGTGCCAAGGCAATATTCCCCACACCATTACATTGCTACGACCAGGGTGAACCATTCATACAAGGCAGGATGGATCCATGCTTTCACATTGTTTATGCCAAATTCTGACCCTACCATCTGAATGTCATAGCACAAGTTGAGGCTCATTAGTCCAGGCAACATTTTTCCAGTCATCTATTGTCCAATTTTGGTGAGCCTGTGAGAATTGTAGCCTCAGTTTCCTGTTTGTAGCTGACAAGAGTGGCACCTGGTGTGGTCTTCCGCTGCTGACGCCCATCTGCTTCATTCTCTGATGTGTTGTGCATTCAGAGACGCTCTTCTGCATACCTTTGTTATAACGAGTGGTTATTTGAGTTATTGTTGCCTTCCTGTCAACTCAAAGCAGTCTGGTCATTCTGTCCTCTGACATCAACAAGGCATTTTCACCCAGAGAACCGCTGCTCACTGGATATTTTCTCTTTTTTCTGACCATTCCCTATAAACCCTGAAGATGGATAAGACGTCTTGAAATATCCACAGTACTCAGATCAGCTTGTCTGGAACCAACAGTCATGCCACATTCAAACTGACATTCAAATTAAATCACCTTTCTTCCACCATTCTGATGTCTACATGCCTGAATGTATTGAGTTGCTGCCATGTGATTGGTGGATTACATATTGGCTGATTGCATTAACGAGCAATTGTGCCTAACAAAGTGGCCAGTGTGTGTTTATCTGCTCTTTGGAGTTTTCTTTTTTAATTTTTTTAGGTTTTCTTTTAGCAGAATAACTCATATTTGCTGTTAGTTACTCAGGCTACACTCATCATGTCCTAATGACATCACTAATATCTACTAATACCACGTTCTTGATGCACAGAGAGTAAGGTTACAGGAAGGTCTTATTGTCATAAGCTGGTTGTTGCCACACACAGCAGAGCTTTGTCAGTGCAGGTTACGGACAGTCTGTGAACTTACAGCAATTATAGCCGTATTCTTCGATGTGTAGTTATTATTTTTAAATATATTTGTCAGTGAGGCTTGTGACAATAACGGCTATTAACAGGCTTAACATACACTGAATGCCTTGTTAGCCAGCAACAAGAATGGGTGCAGGCATTAGCTGAACCAAGGGGAGCCTGACATGTTTTCTGTGGCATCATCCCTCAACTGGCTGGATGCCGCTAACAATATTAGATAAGACGTCTTGAACATCAGCAACAAATCATTATGACAAATGATAACCTGCGACTGTGACAGTAATAGTCAGTGATTTCTTTGTGAACTTATTAGAAAAGATAAATAAGCAGATTAGGCCGCAAACTGTCCCCAGAATCTGATTTGCTCACACAGGTCCATGTAGTACTATGAGACAGGATGACACTCCAGTAAATGAGCCACAGGTTCAGTCTGTGTAACTTGGTGCTTATAAAACATGACAGCAGCAAATCTAAACCAGGTGGAAATAATATGTGATTAAAAATATCATTTATGTTAAACAGTAAAACACTTGCTGAGTTTCTAATGTGTAATAATGTGTTGCGAAAGTGCCTTGCGAAAGTATTTGGCCCCCTTGAACTTTTCAACCTTTTGCCACATTTCAGGGCTTCAAACATAAAGATATAAAATTTAAATTTTTTGTGAAGAATCAACAACAAGTGGGACACAATCGTGAAGTGGAATGAAATTTATTGGATGTGTCAAACTTTTTTAACAAATAAAAAACTGAAAAGTGGGGCGTGCAATATTATTCGGCCCCCTTGCGTTAATACTTTGTAGCGCCACCTTTTGCTGCAATTACAGCTGCAAGTCGCTTGGGGTATGTCTCTATCAGTTTTGCACATCGAGAGACTGAAATTCTCGCCCATTCTTCCATGCAAAACAGCTCGAGCTCAGTGAGGTTGGATGGAGAGCGTTTGTGAACAGCAGTCTTCAGCTCCTTCCACAGATTCTCGATTGGATTCAGGTCTGGACTTTGACTTGGCCATTCCAACACCTGGATACGTTTATTTGTGAACCATTCCATTGTAGATTTGGCTTTATGTTTTGGATCATTGTCTTGTTGGAAGATAAATCTCCGTCCCAGTCTCAGGTCTCTTGCAGACTCCAACAGGTTTTCTTCCAGAATGGTCCTGTATTTGGCCCCATCCATCTTCCCATCAATTGTGACCATCTTCCCTGTCCCTGCTGACGAAAAGCAGGCCCAAACCATGATGCTGCCACCACCATGTTTGACAGTGGGGATGGTGTGTTCAGGGTGATGAGCTGTGTTGCTTTTACGCCAAACATATTGTTTTGCATTGTGGCCAAACAGTTTGATTTGGGTTTCATCTGACCAGAGCACCTTCTTCCACATGTTTGGTGTGTCTCCCAGGTGGCTTGTGGCAAACTTTAAATGAGACTTTTTATGGATATCTTTGAGAAATGGCTTTCTTCTTGCCACTCTTCCATAAAAGCCAGATTTGTGCAGTGTACGACTGATTGTTGTCCTATGGACAGACTCTCCCAGCTCAGCTGTAGATCTCTGCAGTTCATCCAGAGTGATCATGGGCCTCTTGGCTGCATCTCTGATCAGTCTTCTCCTTGTTTGAGATGAAAGTTTAGAGGGATGGCCGGGTCTTGGTAGATTTGCAGTGGTCTGAAACTCCTTCCATTTCAATATGATTGCTTGCACAGTGCTCCTTGAGATGTTTAAAGCTTGGGAAATCTTTTTGTATCCAAATCTGGCTTTAAACTTCTCCACAACAGTATCTCTGACCTACCTGGTGTGTTCCTTGGTCTTCGTGATGCTCTCTGCACTTGGAACAGAACCCTGAGACTATCACAGAGCAGGTGCATTTATACGGAGACTTGATTACACACAGGTGGATTCTATTTATCATCGTCAGTCATTTGGGACAACATTGGATCATTCAGAGATCCTCACTGAACTTCTGGAGTGAGTTTGCTGCACTGAAAGTAAAGGGGCCGAATAATATTGCACGCCCCACTTTTCAATTTTTTATTTGTTAAAAAAGTTTGACACATCCAATAAATTTCATTCCACTTCACGATTGTGTCCCACTTGTTGTTGATTCTTCACAAAAAATTTAAATTTTATATCTTTATGTTTGAAGCCTGAAATGTGGCAAAAGGTTGAAAAGTTCAAGGGGGCCGAATACTTTCGCAAGGCACTGTATATTAAATTACAGACTGAAAAAAACCCAAAAGTTCCTCTGAGCAGCCACTGCATATCCCAAGAATTTCCATATGCTATCTCGGTTGTTGTTTACATCTTGAGGCTTGTGTCTTATAATTCAGTGAGAGGTTTTGGGTCTGTATGCTGCTGAGGTAAATAAAGGCCAGTACTGGAGCAATACACAGCAAACGTCTTTTGATTGAACATAACAGCAAACACTGGCACCTGTGCGCTTTCCAGTCTCACTCACATGCACAACAACACCCACTGATGGCTACATATCACACCACTTATTGTAAAACCTGCCACTTCTCATGGATACTTCCTAACATGTACCTTCATCCTATCCCCACTTGGTGACTACAGTGATGCCAATTCCCTCTGTCATGTACAGTCAAAGCCACTTACACACACTGCTTGTCGAACAGTGCCAAGGCTGTGAACCAACTAACAATCTGTAGTGTGTGTGTGTGTGTGTGTGTGTGTGTTTGTATGTGACTTCCCATTGTGGCCTCATTGTGCAGCAGTGAAGTGTCTATAAAGCAAAGATGGATAAACAGCTCTTCTTTGTTTGGCCCCTAACATTGGCAGCACACAATCCATCGAACAAAAACACACACTTAGTCAGTGTAAAATACACACAGAAACACACACGCACAGATAACATGTTTATTGTCTGCGTTCAGTTATCATTTCTGTAATGATGGCCTTATTTTCCCTTCAACTCAGCATGGCCTACACTTGGCTTTAAAAACATCTCTTTTACTGTGTGCCAGTTGTGGAGCTCTTTGCAACACACACGCACACACATACACACACATGCACACACACACCTACACACATACACGCACACACACACAGTATAGGTGGATTGTTAGCACTAGAAAGATAAGGGAGATGGTGGCTTTGACTTTGTGGTGTTTGAGGATAAAAGTGTTAATCCAGTTTATTTTTATGTTCAGCTCCTCTCTTGTATATATCCACACTCCACATGTGGTTTGGAATTATTACACTTAATTAACTTATATCTCCTATGGAGAAACAGAGGTTTCTCTACATATTTCTCTTTTCCCAAGATTTTATGGATATTGTCTAATAGTTTCAGTAGATTCTGAGATTTCATATTCTGTCAGATACCTGCCAGAGTATGAAATCTATGAAATAGCAGCCACATCCATTGTTGTTATGGATTTGCCATGAGGCGGGACTCAGTTGTAATAATTTAAAAACACTCTGCCAGTGCAGTTGGGAACAAATCAATTTGCCATAGTTGCCGAATTTATCCAAAACATTTACAGAATCTGTAAATGATCTGAATTACGCTGTTGTGTGTTTAATGAGTTTTCAACAAGCGTACATTTCAGCCGTCGCCCACCAGAATTTCAAGCCTGGTGATTAGATGCTTCTTATCAAAATGCTCCATGGAAATTGTATTTAATTTCTCTCTGTGAAAGAGTGCTTCACAGATTTAACATTACATTCTTGTAACAATCACGTGGGATAGATCAAGATCAGCGGCTGATCAGTGCTGCAGAACTAGAGTTATCAACTTTATTCTAAGAAAAGCTTTCAATGTGGATGTTCTGCTGCCTTTTAATGCAGTTGTTCATCTTTTTCTGATGGAGTGCCCAAACTGACAGTTATCCAGCATACTAAAACTTAACTGATATTTCATTTATATATCATTAAAAACCAAACATCACAGTTCGCCCGCAAATTCCTGAAAAATGAAGCAAATGTGTCAAATTACACATTTGCCTTCACAAGTGAGTCACAGATAAAAAAAATTTAAAAAAGCATAAAAAAGCATGTTACAGTTGGCACAAAGGGTTTTAGACTCTATGGAAAGTCGTTGCCTTCATAACAACAGTGCAGTGGGTGATTTAAAAAAGGTATCCACTTGGATACTGGTAGGCATTAAAGTCAGGGATGTTGCTGCTTTGATTAACAGGTGTAAAAACACGGGGAGCTGTAGCTGATGGCTGTATGCTAGGCCTCACCACAGCTAATCTGAGTCACTTCACTGGGCCTCTTAAATGTATTTGTGCTCCTGGGGCATTTTGGAGCATTTTTAATAGACTCATCTGATTAAGTACATGGCTTGCTGTGAGGTACATCCCATACACATTTATGTTTCTGTCATGACCCCGGGTCTGATCGTGGGTTTTTAAGGCCTTCTGGTTAAATTCTTCAGAGCTTGTTTCCTCAGTGTCGCCTGTCTGGTCTTCTTTTGTCAACTCCTCTATGTTAAGTTTATTCACGTGTTTTCTCCATTTAGTTATGGTTCTCATTTCCTGTTTTATTTTGATAGTTACGTGTCCCTTGTGTTTAGTTTTATTTTCCCCTCATGCCTCATTGTCTTGATTATCTGCACCTGTATCTAGTTTTCCCCCATCTGTGCTCTCTTTCTCTAATTACCCTCATGTGTATATATAGTGCTGTCTTCCCCTCAGTGTCTGTTCCCCTTCCTGGCAGATCTCTAGCTGGTTTTGAATTTTGTTTATTTTCTCATGTGGCCTTTGCATCAGCCAAAATAAAGCCTTTTTTTGGTTTACTTTGCCTTTTGGCACCAAAATTCCACAATTCATCGCAGTTCCAGTTTTGCTGAGTTACCTTCTTATATTTAGTCTGTTGCTTAGCACTAATTTAGAAATGTATTTATGTGCATTGCACCAATACTGTCTATCGATGCAGCTTTGATAGCCAAAGCCGCAACTTTTGAAATGTGTTTCAAACTTTCACTTCTGGGTTGCGTTGCTTTTTTTTTTTTCAACTTTCATACCGCTCGGCTAGTAGTTAGCAAGTGTTTGCAGACAAGTTGGCATCTTCCGTGCAAACTGAAGGAGTCTACAACCTGCTAGTGACTAAACAAAACACAAAGTGGTTTTTAGTGCAGAAGCCGATTTCAACTAGTGGCTACCAGTAATGCAATACCAGTACCAATATATCGGTCAACTATCAAGCAGTGTGCAGATAATATCAGGCAAGAAACCTCTATAGTTATGTCTGGCTCCAAAAAAAGACAACATGGCTGCAATCAAAGCACTTACAGTGAGGTTTCAGAATCCACAGCCCAAAACCAATGAGTGATGTCACTGTAGCTGTGTAGAAAAGTTTTATATACAGTCTATGGTCACAACAATGCCTGATTAAAATCTGTGGCTAGCTAGCATAAGCATCAGCGTTGTTGCTCCTCCTACTGGCTGAAATTAATAGATTGGCTTACTTTGTAGCCAAGATGGCGCTCGTAAGTATTGTGAAGTGTAAAGCATCACTATTCTCATTATTTGCAGTGCACGGCATGCCGCTGTATTTGCCAAAGCAAACGCTCTTATGCCCTCAAAATGGCCACAGTAATAAATTACCATTTTAGACTAAGCAGGTTTCTTCCATTATCAGCCTCACGGATAGAAAAGCGCAGGTGAAATAAAATTTGACTTATAAGTCAAGTATCCCAGTAAGACCGTGAAAACTGTCTCACCTAAATGATTTATTGTTCAGTTACACCTGTGCCAGATGTCATGATATCCGGCACATAAATGGAACATCTCATATTGATTAAGCGTTGGTTCCTGACGTGTCTCCTGGTGACACTTAAAGTTGATCTATAAGCCTTAGAGCAAGTAACTTGTGTCCTTTAGCAGATAGGGTATACTTAACAACATCACAGACTCAAATCCACTCTGATTTTCTATTTTTCTATTAATCAATAAATTACCAAGATCAAGAGTTGCTCTGTGTTATTTTAAAACTACCAACCACCAACTGGAGCACAGGTGGAAGCATGACTCTAGTTTAGCATGACTCTTTTAGCGCATCACGAAAAATCTGGTCTTCACACGCCATCCTGGCTTTAGCATGTTGTTTATTTATGTGAGAAAAGACTGTCCCTGCATTTGTTCTCTTTGCTGCGGTATATGTTCCCGCATTTGTCTCTAAATCAGCACACACACACATAAGCAAAGTGCATATTCAGGGATTCATAGCGACGGACGCCGAGGATTCAAATACTGCAGAGCCAGGGAAATATTCAGCATCATCACTACATAAAGACACGCAGAGCAATAAAGCTTTTAAAGCAACAACTGCCCAGACTTTGACTTCATATCACTGCTCTCCAACAAACACACTGATTAACCCGCTCTTGCTCTCTTGACTCTGGCTGAATTAAAGGATGGTCTGGTTGTTATCTGTGTTTAAGAATGTCACACACACACACACACACACACACGCGCACACACAGTATGGTATATTAATTGTGTGTTTCCCTCAGATGATCAGAGAACAGACTGAAGCTGCTTATTGAGATATAGAGCCGAATTAACTCCAACTGCTGAAAACAGGGACGCATATGCTTCAGAAATACAAATACCCTGAGGGTGTGTGCGTGCATGAGTGTGAGGGTGCACCAGCATCTGCTGGCTGCTGGATGTGTTGCCATTTCATTAGTATTGTGTGGTTTCTATATATTTGCATTTACTTCTTTCAGCCACTTTTGTCTCGACTTTGCAAACTTTCCATGAAAACGGGCTTTCTGAATTTTACGTGTGAATTCTGACAAACGTTAAGGGCGCTGTGAGTGATTGGGAACTGATCAAAGGTCATGAATATTTGAAAAAATAATTTAATGATGCTTTATGAACTTTATTCATAGAAATACATCATTGTTAAAATAATTGGTCCACATGAATAGAAGATGATAATTTTCTGTGTAATTAATTAGAACTTTTTTGAAGAGATGAGTGGAGCTGTGAAGAAATTAAGGTTGTTTTTACTGGCTCTTCCAGCCCTAGTTTATTTACTAATTATCAGTTCTTTGGTTTGTTTACTCTTTTATTATTATAGTCATCCAAAGAACATGAAAACGAGTCTTTTCCCAATTTATCTATCAAAATAACTCATTTAAAAACTCATTTTGATATAAATTTTACTGTTGGCATTAATTTGAACAAAGAAATGGAAAAATGTTTGTTTTATTTCATATAAAGCTACACTGTGATAAACATCAATCACTTCAGCTGTTTTGTTTCTTTTTCTTGCCATCATCCATAGGGTGGCTATCTTCTCTCTGATCTTCCTACATTCCTATGCACTCCATCATCCCCACTATCCCCTCTCTCATTCTCATCTTCTTCTAAAACCCATTCCTTCTTTTTCCATCATTCGTGCTGTTAGGACTCCTCCTCGGTCTAGGATCTAGTCAAAGATGGGAGGTTGGATCACTGGAGGCAAGTTAGGCTTTTGATAAGAGGAGGCTCATAAGTGAAGAACAGGCTTAGGACCTCATTCAGCCACACCAAGGCAGAGAGATGAAAGTGATTTCAAGCTTCATGCTGTTCCTGGAGAACTGCTTGTTAGCACGGGGGCCACACTCTGCGGTGAATGAGGGCTTCTGCACGCGATTGTTGGAGATTACGGTGAAGAGGAAGGTGTATGCATGCGTGCTCGAGTGTCTTTGTGTGTTTTATTTATACACGCACACTCCCCTTTCTTTTGATAGCTTGCTTTAAGTCGCTGATGCAATCTCTTTGAGACTCCTTGAAAAAACGCTTCTTTCTTCTGATGCAGAACAGATAGTCACAGCTCACAGAGAGCAAGAAGCAAAGCAGGAATAATCAAAACAACAGCATGCTACACGCAGCATCACATCATCAACTACTGGAGGCAAGGGGAGGGGATGGAAGCAGGTGTGTGTCCGATGTGTATGCACGCGCGTGTGTGTGGTTGGGGGTACAGACAAAAGGGCTGTGGAACATCTGGATGTCGGTGATAGCTCTGCTCACATGCGTTACGAGCCAAATTAATCAAACCTGGTGGGGAGACTGTCGAGCGTTGTATGTGTTTGTGTACGAGGCGTGTATTAAGAGTCCATCCACGTCCTGGACGACGTGGTGCCGACATATAGTCAACCACGAATGGTGGAGGGATGGAGAGAGGAGTGGAGTGAAAGTATAAATCAATGGGTTGACGTCTGCAGGGTGACTGCGCTCGATAGCGGTCCCTGTGAGAAGAGAAGCAGACACATTATGTAGTCTCCTGAAACACTTTGAGTCCCAAAGAAGGCAGCAATAACACAACCTCAACAGTTTCTTATACACTCTACATGAACAGAAGTCAACCATAGACTCACTTCAGGATGCCTACTGGTAGACTGATAGTCAAAGATGTTGTTGACATTATTGAGGCTATATGAATGTAAAAATATTCAGCAGTTGCTCCACGTTTTCTTGGAGGTATTTAGCTACTAAGAGGGTTTGTTTTTTTTTAAACATTGATCCAAACTCGAATATCTCTACATTTGTGTTTCTCAGAGGATGAACGTGAAGCTCGGACTTTTAGTTTCAGTACCACTGAAATATCTCAACAATTACTGGATTGAGAACAAGTTCCTGCTAAGCTGGAATTATGCACAAAGGCAAATGCGCATGGGGCCGCTCAGTTGCTTGGCTTTTAAGTCTTTCAGGTTTTGATGTGTGTCTTCAAATTTTTGGACGCTGGCCATCTCCAGGAAATGACTTCATAGTTAGTCTGTGACAGCATCTTACATTTCTGTCAATTTTCAGTCAACATTTGTTTTGTTTGAAAAATGCTTTTCACACATGAAATATAGACAATCAAGTTGCCTTCACTCACAGGTAGCACAAATCAGGTTAATCCAATTCACTTCTCAGTACTGTACATGCTCGTTTTGTTTGGAGAGGATGATGCCTGAGTAGAGTATGAAGAAGGTCACATGATGAAGTCACCAGACTATTATGTTTGATTCTCACAACCTCACAAATTGCTGAGAAGCATAAAGGCCCTCACATTTTCTGTAGCACTACAGCCAGCTCAGATTCTGTATTCATCTTCTACTACTACTAGTATTAGTACTACTACTACTACTACTACTACTACTACTACTACTACTACTACTACTACTACTACTACTACTACTACTGCTGCTCTTTTTTGTGCTTCCTCTGTGTCTCTTCTTTTGACTGCTCCCTGTAAGGTTTGCCACACCAGATCTCTGCATGTCCTTCTTTACTACATCCATGGTTCTTCTCTGTGGTCTTCTGCTTCACGTCCTGGCTGGCAGCTCCATCTTCCTCCATCACCCTTTGTCCAATATATTCACTCTCCCTCCTCTGCACATGCCCAGACCATCTCAGCCTTGCCATGCTCTCTTTGTGTCCAAATTGCTCAGCCTGGGCTGTTCCTCTGATGTACTCATTTCTAATCCTGTCCATTCTGGTCACTCCCAATGAAAATCCAAACATCGTCAACTCTGCTGCCTCCAGCTCCACTTTTTGTCTTTCTTTTTTTTTTGTCGTAACATTTGCCACGTGAAACATGTTAACAAAATTTCGCACAGGCAGTCATGATTTCCAGAGAATGACTCCTTTTTCTGATCTCCAAGCTTGTCGTTTAAGTGGTATATCTTACAAACTACTGGATGGTTTGCAGTGAAATTTGGTGGCTATTTGTGACCCACTCAGAGTAAATGGAAATTACTGTCGAACCTTTTTCAAAATTGTAACTAATGTTCTAAAGATGTTCTGAAAATGATGAACATTACCTGTAAAATGTTAGATTTGTCATTATGACCTTGATGTTACAATTTGACTCTACAGACTCTTGTTTTCCCCTGTGGATGCAAAATTAGACTTTCCAAAGAGAGATCATGGTAAGCTTTAATTGTGGACCCCCTAGGTGGTCCCCAGTGTGCAAATCACTGAGGCAGAGACACCACGAATGTGATTAAAGCAGAGGTGTTTCTCCCTTCCACCTCCTCCTCTGATTGTGATCGTCTTGGGAAGGCAGCAGGGATGGACCGCCATCACTTATTTCCCAACTTGACCGGAGGGTCGATAAGAATTAGCATTTGCCTCTAAATGAAACCTTTAGGGATTTGCAAGCCACTGCTCCAGCTGTCTGTCTGACTTGCAGCTTTTAAAAAAAATATACATCTTGTTGCTACTTTTGTTTATGAATTATCCAGATCAGTTTCCAACTCCTCGCATTGGATTTTTTTTTAAAGGAATAAACAAAAGAGCACAGTGCTTGGCCTCACCTTTCTTCTCCTGTCTTTATACACACTTGTTCTGGGGGAACGTGGCGTTTTCTACAGGAAGGAAGTTTCCACTGTGGCCGTGCTGCTCTGTCCCATGTTAATGTGAGTGTATTATATCAGCATTGATTTTCACCCCTGCATTCCAGCTATCGACACATGAATACATCATATTAACTGCTGAAGCACGCCGGCTCAGGGGTTTATGCAGTGGCCAATCCAGCATCAGGAGGAAGATAAAGAAACTGTAGAGACTCTATTCTGTTTGGCTCGTTGCTCTTTTCCAGATTTTCCTGTTTTCCAGTAAAACATTGTAAATATCCAGATGTGCAATGTTTCAATTTGAAGTGAAGAAAATTCTTTATTTGAAACCATGCCACAAAAAAGGCAAATTTAAAAAATGTTGTGAAACTTTGTTTTTTGGTCCACTTTTCTTTAGAAAACCAGACAAAGCAGCACTTATTTGTTCTGTCGATGAGTGTTTGTCGTGTTGGCAGTCACACTCAGATAGACGAGGTGTTTATTGTCATTTATCTCTGTGTTTTAGCCACCCCTCCCTCGCATTCACCCTGTGCCTGTGGATGAGGGCAGGTAGCGTTGACGGCTGTGAAATTAAATTAAGCACGCCACCCCCCCACCCCCCTTTCTTCCTTCCTCCTCCTCCTCCTCAGCCTCCTCTGACATGGAAAGGTTTTAATGATCATGAAGCTGGGAAGCATTCCAAATGGCAAACGCTTAATTGAGAAAAATGAAAGGGACAGAGGTACGATTCATTCATCTAAATAGAGGAACGCAGGGTGCAAGGGGTCGCCCCGTCTTCAATTTCTCATTTTTTCTTCCCTCCCCTTCAGCCAACTTGCTCAAAAGGGAATGTGAGAAAATTTCATTATGCGAGGTGTGGGATAAATCAACATGACGAATCTCTCCGCTCACCTTAATTGTGTTTCGCTCAGCAGAAAATCAGACAGGGCCACTACTGGATGTTGTGGATGTTTTCGGTTGTTGAGGAAGGTGGCGACTGATGAGCGTACATGTACATGATTTGACGTGACGTGGTGGTGGTTGCTGTTGTTGAGCTGTATCAGAATGGTTTTCATAACATCGTAATTCAAGACATTTCTATCTTTCCCTCCACTCCTTCTGTTCTGACTGAGACACTGACCTTGGTGTGTGTATATGTGTTTGATTGTTGCCTGCTATGCTCTGTGTGTCAAGAGATTGGCCCTCGTTCACAGGCATTGTGTCTGCTGAGCCTTTGATGTTCAAATCTGTGATTCATCGATAGTTTCATACCTGACTTTTTTTATTTTTTTGTATTCCTTGAACAAATTTAAAAGGGCCTGGCTGTTACAAAATTACTCTGGTGTCACTCTGGTGGAAACGCTTTGGAAAGGTGCGCCTTTTCTGGCTTTCTCCTTAGACACTATCGTGTGTTTAGATTGATTCTGTGTAAGAACAAAAATGAGCTTGTGCATGTTTCATGAACCCGACTGTAATTTTCTGTATGCACTTGTTTCTTCTGCAGGCAGTATTGGTGAACGAGGCCCATTGTGTGATTGATAATATCCAGCAAAGACGGTTGATATGAAGGCAAAATCTGGACCACAGAAAGACGGATGTTGACGCATCCAAGTCAGACTGTCTGTTTATAAAGTGAGCAATATCGATTAGAGTATTGCAGTAAAGGAATTAAATGCATGTATGTGGTTTTTTTAAGTTCAAAGTTTAATCATCAGAACTAAGCGCCAATCCCTAAGATAAACCTAATTCTGATTTTAACCTTAAAAGTAAGTCTTCAGCCTCGAGCAGGCCTTTGATGCCAGCAAAAAAAGAAAATTCTAATTCTTGCAAAATTTAACTTGGCCAGGTCCAAAACGACTGACCTGTTCATGAACCTCTCATTAGTGATATCATTAGCTGCCGCCTGCTGCAGGGTGAATCACACCACAGGGATGAGCCTGCAGATCTGTTTAAATCAACTAAGAGCTGCGATTTCCATCTCCTGTCTGACTCTGGATGGCCTTCTCTGCTGGCCACGGGTTAATGTGGCTCACCCCTCCCCCACTGCCAGCGACCCTCAGCCTCTCCACCCGCAAAGCCCACCAGCTTAGCTTGACCCGTCACTCCCAGATGACCCAGCGTAATCTGTGATTATCTGTCAAGCAGGAGGCCATTTATTCCAGATTAATTTATTCATCTTCCTCGTGCGGCTTCCGCTGCGGGGGATTGATGGAGCAATATATCTGAGTGAGAGAGAGGCTCTCTGTGAAGGGTGGGTATCAGTTTTACTGCTCTCCTTCACAGTTAGCCCTTCGTCAGGCTTTGCATGACAGACGGTTAATCAGCTAATTAAAGCAAACCTCTAAGAATATTAGTAAGGTTCACCGGCCTACATCTTCATCTCAGTTTTAAGTGTGCCTTGCTGATGGGGCATAACTTACTTGATAGTTAGTGTCAATTTTTCTCCCTAACAGGAAATGGGAACGTGTCAGCGATCCAGAGCCTTAATCTGCGCGAATCCTCGGCTCTTCCATCTCTTCTGCACTCTTCCCGAGTTAAAGATTTACCCTGAGGTCTTTTAGAAAGCCAGCCCTTTGATCAACATAATGTTGCGCAGTGAAAACATCGGTAGCCTCCTCACGTCTTAGTGTGAAATTTTTCCGTGCTCTTCAGATTATGTAAAACTATCTGATTTCAACCATTGCACTCAAACAGCTCCCTGCACTGTCAACAAGGGTTACCCCTTAAACAAGATAGGTCTGCTCCAAACTCTTTGCAGCAAAAGTTGACGTAATGAGTGCAGCGGGTGTTTAGGTGAATACAGAAGTCATTCATCACGATACTGATGAACAGTGTAAGACCATACACTAATTTAAACGGTGTCTGGAGAGTGGCAGCAAATTTTTTTGTGTGTGGCTTTTCTCTCCATACAGCAGTTCCCTTGTCTCATTCTCTCTGTCTCTCCAGCACCTGATATTCTGAGCTATAGAGGTAAACTGGATTCCCAAGACTGTGATGGCTCATTACAGAGCTCTTTCTATCCTGTAGCCGTGTAGACACACACAGACTGCTGCCTCCTCATTCTTCCACCTGGTGGATTGTTGAAGCCTAGCTGCCTGCTTTCGTGAGTGTCTTTAAACTTCAACAGTAATCTTGCCGAGTATACATGTGCTCCAGGCACGACGAGACCGCTTGGTCTCACATTTTAGGGCCCTCAGTGAAGGTGTTAAGGACACAAGATGAGCAGAAGCGAGGCAGAGAGGTGGGAGGCTGAGAAGATTTTTTAAGTTACCCTCTGGCTGCCTGTCTGATGGAGCTCCCAAGATAGTGCTTGGATGAGGGGAAGGCCTTGCCTTGAAGCTGCGCAGAAAACGTCAGTTATGAATTTGTTGTATCTATTTAATCCAACCTAAACTTCACCCCTTTACTTAGAGTCCCAGGAGTAATTATTTTCAAATCCCCCACCACCACCACTGAAAACTCCTCCTCTCCTGCTGCTCTGTCAAAAGGTTCACACATTCTGCTTTTTTCTTCCAAGCTGTCTGTCCATTACCTGCAGCAATGCACCCTACTGCAAGATCGCTCCACAGTCAAAGAAATACTGCACTTAGCTTCTTATACTCAGTGCGCCACTTGTTGTAAGTTAGGTAAATGTGTTAGCATTAGTGTGCTATCTAAATATGAGGAGGGTCAAGGCAGGTTATAATGGGAGTGTGCTGAAGTGTTTTTTTTTTCACAGATGACTAAAAGTCAGAGAGAAAGCTGTTTTTACAGGTGATTCAAGGACACAAAGTTCTTGAGAATCTATTGCTGCAGCCAGATGCTGGAACACAATAGAGACGCATCGAGTGAGACTGATGGGAGAGGCTTATTGAAAGTCAAGTCAAACATACTTCCTTCATCCCTTCCTCCTTCCCTCTGTCTCCTGTCTGCCTACTTGTATTTTTTCCTCATCACTCCCTCTCAGATCTGCCTGTCTCGTCTCTGCTCTGTCCTCCCAGATGTGCCGCATTAATTCCACAGCTGCTGTCCCCATTAATGTTCACCGTCGCAGCTTGCACACCCTCATTTTCACTGTTTTCAGCCTCCCTCGCCACGCGTGTGTGTTTGAGAAGAAGTGCAGCAGCTGTTAGCCCTCCACTTCCTAGTAAAACTATAGTAGCAGCGGCGTGAGGAGGGGGAGAGTGGCAGATTTACTCATTCATGGAGGTGTCATCAGCAGCAGCGCTCATGCTTGTTCCTGACTCTTACACAGGGACAAGACACACACACACACACACACACACACACACATGCAAACACCACCACTCCCTTTCTCATTTAAAACAGCCCTGCCTGAGAAGATTTCAATAATCCCCTGTCCACAGTGGGCTGTTTTTCCAATACATTGCTCAGACCAGTTGAACCCACTGGACGATATCTCTTCTTTACCCCCAGGCTCCTCTTGAGCCTACAACGTCCTCCTTCCTCCCCTTGTTTAAAAAACAGTGGTGAGATTTTGTGTGTGGTTGTGATTGCGAGGCTGTCCCAGCACTGTATCTTAAAATGCAGACGCACACATATATTTTAAACAAAAACAAAACAAAAAAAAACAAACAAAAGAAAAATGGAAAAGGCAGCATCCATCACAAGTGATACATTTTAAAAATCTCATTGCATACACATTAATCATTAATTTGTTTACATAACAGCTTTGCCTGTCTTGCAGTTATGACCTGATGGTTAATATGTAACGTAAGTGGTTTTATCCTGGGCTCATTAAAGCCTGTGGTAAGCATTAATGCATTAAACTGAATTGTGTGTAATTTTGTCCTTTTGCAAACTTAGCTCTCATTGGCTGTTTGTTCTGCACAGGTCTCTGTACTTCACTGTCTCTTCCTCTCTCTCTCTCTCTTATTAATTTGTTCATTTGAATGCGGAGGGAAGTAATTGAAGGTCACACCTTTGTGTGGCTTTCCTAGCCTAATGAACGATGAAACAGTCTTCATTAGGAGTGCAGTTCAGAAGTGATGGAAACACACCTTTTCTGCATATTTAGTGTGTGCAATAAACTAAGAGGACAGTTTGCATCGAGGTGCACTCTGGGAAGTGTGAGAGCCGTTGCTCTTGGAGTTGAAATACTTAATTGCTGGAACTTCATTTTTTTTGATTTTGCATAGTTGTTTTGTTGAAACTCATCAATATATGAGCAGCTAATGAGTCTGCTTACAGAGCAGCCACAAACACTGGTCATTTAATAAAGAAAGTTCTAATAATTTGCCCTTTTCTCATCATTGGGGTGAACAGTCAGGCTGGTATCAAGGAGACAAATGGAAGTTGGTTTACATGCTTATTTCTACACTCATGAACCCCTTCTGAATGTAGATTGAGTGCGGGATTGGCCAACAATGTGAACAAGTTTCAGTCTTGAAGACTTAATTTTGGATGATAAAAAATGATTACGCCAAGTTTGACTTAGGTTTATTAACACCAAGCATCCATGTGTGAGGAGTTGGGGGTGAGATCTGTCTGTGAGGACGGGCTACACGCTGCCATTATTCTGCCTGTATTGGGAGGTCATTGCACAGTGCAAATACACTGAGTGGCTACTTGTTTTTTTTAACCATATGAAGTCACAACATCAGGTAAGGTTCCTTAAAACCTTCAGGGTAATGGCTTTAAAGTGAGCCCCAATTGAACACATTTGCAAATTATATGGTACAGCCAAAGCATTCCAGATTTTGCTGAATTGAGTTGGAGTTTAAGCCTCGCACACTCCTCCAGTCCTTCTCCAAATAAATATCTCATTTTTGAAAGGACTGCATGGTCCTGTTATTGCTAATGGCTGCCACTACTGCCACACTGCTTCCTTGCTGCTGACAGGATCTTAGCTCTGAAGGATTACTGTGCTAGCCAGTGAAATCCTCATACACAGACACAAATAAACACACAAGTGACAGCACACACACACACACACACACACACACACACACACACACACACACACACACAGGAACAAACAGCAGTGAGCCATAAGACTGAGGTTGAGTGTTGGACATGGGGAATAAGGGACTAAAGGGACCCACTGTATCTGAAACCGTGACCCAGCCCTGCCTGCCTCAGATAACAGAATTACTGCAAATTGAACTTCAGGGCTTTCTCTCTCACTTTGCTTTCCCCTCTCTGTGAATCACCCTATCTTTACCCACTGCCCGTGTCACCTCCTCTGCGTCTTCCTCTCCGATTTACGAATGGGAGTCAGAGCCAGAGAGGAAGTGGGAGTGAAAGACAAGAGATGGACACAGACACACAAAAAAGATGGATAGCTGTTGGTAAGCAAGGGACAGACCAAAACAAGCGGAAAGGAAAAGTAAGACTGATGTCTGTGGAAAGAAGGGGAGAAAAACAATGGGAGGTAAAATGATGGCGAAGAGAAGGAGTCAAGTCAGGGAAAGTACTCGTGGGAAGGCTCTGCACAAACAACTTCCTTAATTAGGAAATATAATATTGAGAGAGGATTGAGGTGGATCAATTATGGGAGATAATGGTTTTATCTATAGCCACCACACAATTATGGATACAGCTGCCAAAGCCCTTTCCAGGTTGACTACCTGGAGTGAGGAGAAGTGTGCAGGAAAGAAAAGCCTCAGGCTATGATTTGCGCAGTGGATTTTAACAGAATTGTATGGAATACTTTTGCATTATTAAAGCCCCCATTAAAGACAGAAGGAAGAGTGTCTATTAACATAAAACAGGCTTTAGACCCTGAGGGGACAGGCAAAAACCAGTGATGGAAATCCATCAAGCCAAATGCTGATTCCAGGCATTTATTGTTGAATTATGCGTTTGCATGAATTAGTGAGTGTGAGGGAAATAAAATGAGGTTACAAATAAGGAATACTTTTTTACATTTTATTATCCCATATTTCTTTAATTGATAATGCCTAATCCATTAAGGCGTTACCTCAGTGATTTAGTGTTGCACTTTAATAGAGCTGGAGAACTGGAGACGTGTTAAAAATAGAACAGTCAGAATTAAAGCAGAAGAGAAACATTATTGAAGTTGTTGATTCATTTTTGCCAGTTGACAAAATGTTAAACACTTAACTGACTTAAAGTTATTCACACCCTCTTTGGGGTTAAAGGTCATGGTTAACAGGTCAAAGGGTAATTTGATGTTTCAGATCTTGGCGCTCCATCCAAAGAAATCTCTTTTTCCAACAGCTTCAAGTGCTTCCTTCATGGTGTGTTAAATATCCTTCTCCCTACTGATTGAATCCTAAATGCATTTCTCACCCATAAATCCCCAAAATTCTCAATAACCTTGCGTATTACCATTTTTATACAAACCACCCTCCTCCTTTGAAAGGTGCTTTTAAATACAGCAGTTAGTATTATGATTGCTTCCTTGGAACAAACTATTTGTTCTTGTATTTGCTCTCTTTTGGGCTTAAAGGAGGAGGAGGCGAGTGGAATGCAAGTTGTGAAATGGCTCACAGCATTGGGAAATCTTTTTTTAGTGAGCCAAACACAGAAAAACACTCTGTTTTTCCCAGAATTCAGTGAGGGGGGTTGCTGACCACAGCGGCATAACTCCCACATGGGCACTCACCACCTTGGGTTCATTTTGAGACTTTAGCCACTATTTTTATTCTCCTCCACTCTCGCAGCTCTCTTCCTTTATCCTTATTGTTTTTGCTCTCCGCTTCATTTCCATCCCTTTCTGTCCTCTGCCAAATGGGAAGCTGTTGTCATCGTAACCACAAGTGTCTGTGGCTTTCTCTGTTCCTGTTTTCCTTGTCTGTCCCTCTGCCCGTCTTCCTCTTTTTCCTGCCATGTGATAAATATTTATTTCCACGCCACTTGAGGAGGAGGTCTGAGGTATGATGAGGAGGACTTGAGTGGCTTTTAAGGAGCTAACAAAATTGGAAGTGGTAGTTGGTTCCCTGTATGAAGACGACACACACACACACACACACGTTCAGGAAACATACCCATACATATATGGGCAGAATGAAAGTGAATTGATTGTAGCGGCTGCCTCATGCTTTTTTACAAACCTGTCTCATTCACTGAGGGAGGCCTCTGGTTGCTTGTCCTCCCAGGGGGGTCTTCAATATCTGTTATGGGTGGGTGTGGAGGCCTGCACTGTGTGCCAGTCAATTTTAATCATATAAAGCTGTCCTGGCCCTTCACTGAAGGCGTGTCAGCTTTATATTCCACTCCTCCTCCTCTTTCTCTTCACTCTGCTGTTGAACCTGGAATAGCATTTTGGATCAAGTGTGGAAGTTTTATGAGAACAAAGAGGAGTCAGAAATTCACCTTAAAGATCTGAAACTGGAACTTCAGTTGGTGCAGTCAGGGCGATATTTTGACGAAAACAGTCTAGCAGCTTTTATCACGAGTCCTTTCTTTAATTTTGGCTTTCTGTTTTAAAATGAGTGCCATAAACGCCTATGCCCCCCCCCTTACTGCTCTCTCCAATCTCGCATTTCTCAGTGAGCCACAGCTACAAATCTTTGGCCCACCATATGGACCAAAATCCTATAATAGTGCAAATTGAAAGAGGTGTGTTTGCTCACAGTCTCTGTTCCTCATTCGCACAAAAATTACACGCATTAGTAGCTGTGGGACAAAGCAGGTCTAAAGAAGGAGTCCTCCTCAGGCTGCAGTGGGAGATGGTGCAGGGGTTGGAGGAGAAGAAGACGCTGTTTTGCATGGCAATAGGCTGATAGTGTGTATGGGTGAAGTCATGGCACTGGCTGGCCATCAAACACAGCCTGAATGGGAAGGAGGCCGGACCGGGGCGCTCCATGGCTAATTGTGTTACCCAGAGAAAGCTCGGGCTCGCCTGTTCTCAGCCATTGAGGAGTGGAGGGTCTGGAGCTTTTCAGGATAAGGTAGAATGGTCCCCGGTCTATGAATGGACCCTTCCAGAAACTGAGAATGGCTTAAAGACAATACAAGAGGAGGAATGTGATTATTGGATTGGACCTTTTTTTCCCAGAGATTAAACTGTGTTGGCAAACACACAGTTGAAATAGTTCACTGGTGCTGAAACTGATACTGTCTCAGCTGAATGAGCTGTAGGGTTCACACTGAAAACATGGCAAAACAATGAATCTGTTCAGCACTCCTCAGTGCTAACACCGGCCACGCTCACAATCAGCTTCTGATTACCTCGTATTCGTCCCTGATAGAAATCATTGTTTACTGCTGTCCCTTCATAGCTCACCTGGAGCCAGACTTACCATTGGAGGCTATGGTTAATAGCCTTGTTGTGTATTCTTTGTAGATTAAATTACCACCTTTAATGGACTTTTAACTTAGATAGACACAAACTGCTAATTTACTAGTGAAAACTGCATCTGTCATATTAGAGTCTGCCTCCAAGAGTGGTTTTATAGAAAGAAGCACCAATAACCACCTTCCTGTATCATGTCCTCCACCTTGACTTGTCTGACCTTGGATGCGGGGATATTTAACTACAGATATCCTTGAGCCTTTGCTATTTTTATGTCTCTTCTAACCTTTTAAAAAATGTTCTGCTCGGCCAGTGCCTTAGTTTATAATCTCCATCCATCTCTGTCAGCTGGTAACTGCACCCCCGAAAGACATAATCGGATTTTGGTGGCATTAAACAGCAAATAGCTGCTGTCACTGGACAACCTGCTAGTAACCAGGTTTAGAGAGGGAGCACCACATTTGTCAAGTGTCACTGCTGAGAGGAAAACACCAGATATGGACATGTGCTGTACACTTGCACTCTGGTCTCGTAGGAATTAACGGAAGCTGTGAGAAGGAGAGGGGGGCCATGTAATTTCTTATGCTGTCAAGCTGGTTGTACAAGTTAATAGGGTTTCCTAAGCTGAAATGAAGATTTTAAATGTAAGGAGGGTCGGGAGAGTAACCTCTGAGGGCAGAAGTGGTTCTAGTTCATCAGCTCTCGCTGACACTTTAAATTACTGGGTCTAAAATGGTTCAGCACTGATTGAGAGCCCGGATCAACATCAAAATCCAAAAAAATGTACAACTAACACTTATTTTTATTAAAGATTCCTGATTACGTTTTCATTTTTGTTTGATAATTTCCAACTACTATATTTTAGGTTGGGTAAATAATCCGACAGCAACACGAAGACAATAAAAGTGGGTCAGGAAAACTCATTGTCCAGGGTTTGATTGATGCACCAAAGGTTTTCTGCCCATGGTTAGTGGATTCTTCTAGAAACAAATCAAGCCACTCAGCAGGCACTTTGGTTATCACGTTCAGGGAGCTAGTTGGGAGTTATTATGACACACCTGCATAAATGAATGGGGAGAAATCCATAACTTTAATTTCACTGGGACATAAAAACTACAGGTACAGGCTCACCAGTCAAATAAATAAAAGCCTCTTAAAAAGTTGGTGACTATGAACTATTTTAAGGCTTTTTTTTCATACTACGCATGCACAAATTTGCATGATGTTACAGCTTCACAAATGACTCAATGCTGAGTACAGACATAACATTAGACCCTGTTCTGTCCTGTTTATCAGTGGACCGATGTTATCGGGTATTTGCCGAGCTATCTGATAGATCAGATTACTGTGGCAGATAAAAAGTAAAGAACCCTGTTATGTGTGTTGATGTTGCCTGGTTTGTCCACCAGAGGGCACTCTGCAACGTCCCTGTTGGCAACGCATATGTTTGGGATGCCACGAACACAACAAGCAGCTGATCCGAGTAGAGTTGGGCAGAGCGTAAATGAGTAACTATGCATAACAGACGTTAGAGAAATCTGTTTATATTTCATGTACTTGTGAATACCAGATTTTTCACCAAATATCGGTAGAGGGATTCATCCTGTACCCTATCAGGCTCTAGAAAAAATCTTTAGCTCGTCCCACCAGAGCACTGAACGAATGCCGTGCTAGGTTCACATTATGAATGTAGTAAGCCAAGAAAAACAATTAGTAGCCTTTTTATGTTTACTATTATAATGAATAGATATGCCCACCACAACAAGGTTGAATCTGTCATTACCCTTTAGGGTGTGCATGAGCGCAACAGCACAACTTGCTCATTTCCCAGATTGGTTCCTGGCAGTAGTGGCGTGACAGCTGTTGTCTTAACTGCTGCAGAATTCTGGTACAGATTTCTATTCTGGATTTCTTGAGGGTCTTCCTCACTTTTATAATATCTGATGTTGGTCAGCCCTAGATCATTGCTATGCTGCACAAAATCGGTCAAATCAGACCCAGTGATCTGTAACAGGTAATGAATTGGAGCAAGTGTTTCCATATATGTAAGAATTGTCTATTTCCTCCTGCCTGCCAAGTGACTTGTGCTGCCCGTGTACTGTGTAGCTGGTGAAATTCATTTCAGATGTCTGTATTGTTTGTTCTCCAAAATGAGAAATATGTATCAGACACTTGCGATGTCTCATTCATCACTGGCTCCCACTGTCCGAGTATCTCTCCAACAAAGACAGATAGATATGGCAGGGTATTGTCTGTGGCTGACACTGTTGTCAGAGACGGTCATTGTGGATGTGAATGCGCCTCTTCGCAGGCGCAGATAAAGCAGAGCCCTCTCTCTTTTCCCGCTGTAATTGCATTCTGTCTCAGTGCGCCGGAGATGTAACTATCAGATGATATGAGTAATGAAAGTCCAAAAATGAGGTGCTTTCCTTTTTCAAGTGTCACGCACAAACTTGTTTGTAGCCAGTTGAGTGGATGGGTTTATGTGTTATTTGTATGTGTGTGTGTGAGTGAGTGTTTCTGAGGAGGGGAAAACAGTGATTGGTAATCATTTGGAAGGGAGAAATGAGGCTCCTCATCAATCAAACAGTGTTCGTTAAAGGTTACGTTGCCACATCTGAAGGAACGTATTCAGCCTTAGCGAGGGGAATAAAAAAGTAATTATCCTTTATCATCAGTGAGAGGAGACTTGACATAATTAGTTTTTTTAAAAAGCTGATTTGAGCTTCCTTTCCTTCGGGATTAAATATATCAGCTAATCATTCGACTGTTCACCAGCCATCAGGCCTTACAGTCACCCGTCTCCTAACAGATGAGACAGAAAGCTGTCCATGGCTCCGTCTTCCAGCCCGTCTATTGATCAGCCATGATGATCTGTGTTCCACCTCCGCTCCTGCAATTTATCTCTCGCTTCAGCTGAACCCTGTTGGTTGTCATTTCTGTCTGGATGTTTTGTGTCTTCATGGTCTGACATATAATGCTTCCATTCCTCCAGTAATGTAATGTGAGGGCTTTGGGGATGGCGAGCAGAAATTATTTTCCCTCAGGCATCAGTAGAGTATCACACTGTACATTAATAAATCTATGTTATTATTGGCAAGGCCACATTGCTCAGATCTCATTTTCACAGTAGTTCTTTGTCGCTGAATATTATAAACCCCTTTTTAAATTGAAATCTACTATGTTTGTGTCTGCTGCTCCTAAAGCCTGAACTCAAAAACTGCTCAAATTTCCTTTTACAGCAGAAATGCTGTTATATTAAAAAAATTTTAAAAAAAAGTGTCAAGGCAGCTTACGGCTTCATAATATACTTTATACAGAGCATAGTTTCATTCTCATATTATCAACTGGTTAAAAGCTTATTTTACAGTTTTACAGCTAAAGAAGTATAAATATAGAAATATTTCACTCAATTAAATGCAGTCGTTCGGCGCTGGGAGAAATACCGTGTGCTATGATTGCATTATTGTTGCCAGTGTGCAACAGTGTTAGTATTACCAAATGGAAATTGTGTGCCCTCGCTGATTAAATGTGTGGTATCTTGGACCAGGAAAAAAGAAACATCTTTATCATCACTTTACTGTATGTACACAATATTTACACGGTCAGGAAATGGGAAACAACACTTCTTTGGCACTATTCCCGCCCGCCATCACGCACTTTACTTTCGTTCGCTCTAGTTTTGGTTTTCACCAGCTCCTATTGCGTGTGGCAAAAATGTGTTGAGAACAGGAAGAGTGAATCTTTGCACCTGTGGACCAGCAAACCAAGACAATAAGTGCAACTAAGCTCCACAGAGGTGCAGAATTTGAATGTGTCTTCTGTACTTTGGATGTGATCAGAGCCAAGATGAATACATGTATGCATACTCAAAGTATCCATGCATAATTGTACTAGCAGTGCAAATATTACAGATTTCTACTGTCTTGGTAGTAAAAGCTTAAATCCGCCCCAAGTATGTTATAAAAAGTTTTAACTTTGACTTTTTTGTGCCATTAAGCTCACGCCATGCCTTCCATATCCTTCACTTTGACATTTATTTGAAAAGTACAGGTGAATATGTTATTGCTGACAGCTACCTGAAGTGCAGATAGCAGTTCTGCGATATCCTGTCCTGAGAGCGAGCTACAATGATATTGAATTAGAGGAGGACAAGGACAAGGTGGCCTCTCTTCCTGCCATGATGAAGCTTCTAATTACCTGCCATCTTCCTTAGTCTCGTGGACTTCACGCTGGGTTGTAAAGACAGAGCGAAAGAAAGGAAAGAGAGGAAGAAATACGGAATGAAGGCAGCATGAAGGAAAGGGGGTTGAGAGACTGTAAGAGAAAGAGAGAGCGAATGCCTAGTGAAAATCCATATACATGATTTATACCAGTGCGACTGTGCGCGGTAGGCAGGAGTTATCTTTTATTTATGAGGGCATCAGCGGCAAAGCGCCCAGATGTTAAGCTGTGTGGGGATCTCATCTAGCCAGAGTCACTCTCTGGCAATAAAGCTAGAAGGTAGGCTGTTTGCAGGAGCTGGGGAGGGCGGAGCTGAAATGTGTGTGGAAGAGAGAAAGGGCTTTGTCTCCTTTGACAGAAAGCTTTAGGCTAGATAGTCATGGCTTTAAGCGAAAGCCTTAAAACTTCTGTTGGATTTGTTACAATTTGTTAAAGCAGAAACTCAGAAAAAAGGGGGGACACTGGGTCATTTACCGGACTGGCTCATTTTCCACTCCTCCATTATTTATCTGCAGAAGACACGACACTTGTTGTTTTCTCCTCTGTCAACAGCTCATCAAAGAGGGGCTGAGGATTCATTATGGAAATGAAGCCCTCATTGTCAACCTTTGCAAATCAGATGCAGGATCTCGACTCCGAGCATCATCATCATCATCAATCTAACCTCGCATTAACACGGCCTGGATATGAAAAACAAGCATCGCAGACTAATAGCTCTAATAAAGACGGGTTGCTAATGTCATGCTGAAGCAACCCAAGGGTGGAGGTTGCCGACAGGGCAGCGGCTCGCGCTTTACATGTTTGCTCTGAAGCAGGCTTTTTCATAACATGGCAATATTCGTGACAAATGCCTAACAGCCCCAGGGCTGAGCGCAGACAGATCTGTGAACTGGAACAGAAAAGGAAAGGTTACACTATGACCGGGTCACCCAAACCCTCCAGCTACCCAGCAGGTCCAGCAGTTGTGTTAGTTTAATGTTGGCATCTGCAGAGCTACAGCAGCTCGGGCTGGCAGGTTAACCACATTTCATGGATCATGTAACCACAGTTTGGTAATTTTTGTGAGGACCTATGTGCACTTTAAATCCTCACGCTATTTTTCATGTTTCTGTGCATGTGTATTCAATGCAATATTTGCCTTATACAGGGGGCCGGAATAATATTTTCTGAACTTGAAACTACAAAGTCAATAAGAACTCATTTATTGGCAGTGAAAGGAGCTGAGTCTTGCAAAATGACCTTGAATGAAAGATGCCAGGATCACTGAAAATATTCTGTGTCAGCTTAAGAAAGTGAGTTTGCTGTCTTTGCAGGGCGACCCTGGGATTTTGATGGTGGCTGTTAACTTACTCCATCCACTTCTGTGCAATTATTTCTATTGAAGTACTTAGTTACATTAAAAGGACAGCATCCACATGACATTTCTTGGCTCTTGGAGCAGGTGCTTCTAAAATGCTTTCAGTTTTAGTGCTGAGCTGCAGTTTCTTAATAGCGTGTTCTCTATTAGCAATTACTAATAATGAAAATGCTACCAGTTTGGGATTTTAAAATATCTTCATCTACTTCAAAGAGATCAAAAGGAATCCTGAAACATTTCAGTTTTTCCACTTGCGTAACCAGGGGCATCCTGTTACATGTTTGATAACAGAAATCCATATAGCTTTCATATCAGCTTCGCTCTGCTGCAGCTGAAAGCTATAATCCCAGTCACTCACAAATAGGGACTGTCTTCTGTTGGCTAAAGAAGTGTTTCAGTGTGTGCAGGTGTGACTGTGTGTGTACAACATGCTGAATACAGACACACAAAGAGCCACTCCCTACTGCCTGTTAAAGGCCGGTCATGTTAAAACACTGACAAATGCATATATATATATATATATATATATATATATATATATGACTTATGTTTAACTCCTCATTAATGCAGCACAATGTGAATATTATCAGGGTTATTTTTTTGTGTTTGACAAAGATGATTTGATCTTTGTATAAGAGTCTTGGATCATGAGGTTGTGCTAATATTGTTAAAACACTGACTTAAATTATTATAAAGACATTCCTAGATGTGAGTAAGAAATTTTACGTGTTTTTTATTTATTATTATTTGTAATCTAACCTTCTTTGACTATGAGACATTTTAAATTTAAGTCATTTTAAATTCGTATCAAGGTCCTTGGGTTTTGTGTTTCTGAGTTTAGGATTCTTAGTGAATATATTTGTATTTGGTTTTTATTATTCTAGTGTTTGAAGTTTGGGACTCCTGAATAGATTTCTGCATCATTACCTTTGCCAAAGAGGTTTGGATTTTGGTAGCATTTGTGTGCATGTGTGTCATTCTGTCTGTAAACAAGATAGCTTGGGAAGTTTTTTTTTTTCTTTTTTTTTTTTTAAGCCTGTCATGTCTGGTAGTTTTTGCAATCGGAATGATTATCCGAATGTGCTGATGTACCAAACATATTTGTTTTTACAGAAACAGCTCTATAAGTTTCCTATAGGCTATTCTTGTTAATGTTTGTATTTTTATTTAGTTATTTATGCCAGAGCTGACAGGCAATAAGGAAGGGGATAGGAAAGAGTGGAAAGAAAAGAAAAAAAAATAAATAAATAAAATAAAATAAAATAAAATAAATACATTTAAAAAAAGGTGGGGGGAGTGAGACAAAGGGGAGAAAGGGAAAAATATAATCCATAAAAGTAGATATACATACATATTTATATATACACACACACACTGCAAACAGCAAGATTGTGTGCAATCTCGGGAAGCTCGGGAAGTTTTGAATGAATTCTGATAAAACTATGTAGGGGTGTAGAGTGGGGTCTTGTTAACAATCCATTAAAATTTAACAAAAACCCTTATCAACATATAGAAATAGACTGACCTCGAAGGAAATTGTTATGCATACAGTAATCAAAGACTTGTTTCACCTGATATTTAGTACTAAACATTGAAATAAATTTTACTAAACAGTGGAATGAAAGGTACACATGAAATTTGAGGGGACTTATTATTTCCTACCAGATCGATTTGAAGCTAAATGGCAGGAACAATAACGTATAAAAGACAGTCCCTTTGGTGTATCCATCACAGCTGCTTATCACACACAGAGATGAAAGAGGCAAAAAATCATACATACTCAGAGGTTAAAGGGTGCCGAAAGGATCCAGAATGGTGTTCTTGGTTCAGATGTCCATAAGTTGTGGTTGTGGTACTTAAGCACAACTTAACAGTTAAATATCAGCAAACACACAAACTATGTGCAGTTTGTCACACTGTGTGTCTGCTAGCTAAATGGTAGAGCTGCTGTTTTTACCATGGAGAGAAAAAACTGCGATAACTTCTCTCAGAGATGGAGAAAGAAAAAAAAAGACAGGACACAAGAGGAAGAAGAGAGGTTATTTTTAAAGGTAAGGCCTGCTCACTGACATTTGATAAACTAGAAACTTAAAGCTTGCTTGTAACATCCTCATTCATTCAAATTTTTTGAACAGATACTGGCTCTGCACATGATGTGTTGAAGTTATATTCATATTGTGAAACGTTCCGCAAAACCGATTTAAAGTATACTAACTTTTTTTTTCGCAAAATTTGAATGAAAATATGGCAGTCAGTGCAGGTTGCACTGGTTAGTTTACAGCAGTTCACTGTGCTGGACTGATGCAGAGGAGCTGTGATGCTCATGGTCAGTGTCAGGTTACATCAAGAGTAGCTGACATCCAATTAAATTTAATGAGATGATGCTGATTACAGTCACTCACTCCACCTTTTTTTTTTATCCTCCCGTGCAAAATAAAGTGGGAGGATATTGTCATCATACCGTCTGTCCAGGCGTCTGTCCGGTTTACCTTGCAAGTCTATAGACTCCAAAACCTCAATATATGCTAATGAGATGCAGCCTCTTTCTCATGCCTGATTGGTTTAGCCTAATCATGTGATCATATTGTGCTGTGTGATTGGCTATATCTACGTGACCATTATTGACTGAAATGGAGAAAGTAGCTAGCTACTGACCTAGGTCACTGAACAGCTGGCAGTAGCTAGATAGTGAGAATCTGGGGAATATGAAATCCTGACTCGATTATTAAAAAAACCTCCCCTATCATACTGTGACCCTCCCATGACTGTTAGATATTTTTTTAATAGTCTTTGGATGTTAACAGCCAAAATAATGGCATATTTTTGTTTTATATTATCTGCCTTTGAATACTACATTTTGGGACCTTCTGTACACACTCCACTAATAATAAATTAGTTCAGCCAGAACTACAGTATTCAAAATAATATTGTCATTTCCATCTACAGTAATTTATATGTGGCAGTATGGCTCTGCTCTGCAATCTCGCTGCTCTTCATCATTCACACGAGGAAAGCGTAAGGCAGGGAGAGTGGCACAGAGCAAGTATTAGTGACAGCAGATATGACTGCTTACATACTTCCTCACCTCCAGTCACAAATCAGTTGGGAAAGACAAACTATGAGAAGCTGTAATGCAGCAGAGAACATTAAATCTGATAAGAATGGAGGAAATGTTCAAGATGACACTAGACGAACCTGCATCCAGGCTGTGGTTATTGTATCCTTAGAAAACACATCGACCTATATGGCCAATGGGGTCTCCATTTCACCACTCTGATAATAAAAGGTACCTCAGAGCCGCACTAGACTTCCAGGTTTAGCCTGTTTGGTGTTGGACCATTAGGAATATTGTGAGGAAGTGTGATGCATGTACATATGTGTTTTTTATCATGTTTGTGTACATGAAAGCAAGCGCAGATGTACTAATTCACCATTGCTTAATGGGATTTCAGTAGGGAGCTTGTGTTGTTGACAGTTTACTGTAGCCACCTACCTCGGGGCGAATTATAAAACGACTGCGAGTTGCTCTGAGTGGTTGTCACAGTGGAGCTGGTCAGACAAAGAGCTGGGTTCTCAAATGGCACCCACACACAGGACGAAAAACAGAGACGGCGCTCCACGATGCTAAACTCTGTCTCATAATAACGCCGACACATTTTTAGAAATTGTATTTGGTTGGGCCCTATTGAATTATTATTCACACTAGTTTGCATTAAAACAGAATTTAAATGGGGCTTAATAAGATTTAAAGAAAAGCATCGTCATTGCCGGACCACCTACACACACACACACTGAAAACGCATGCACGCACACTATATAACCAACAAGACTGAGAAAACAGCACTTCCCAAGTCGCGGGGAACCTTAATTTAATTTGCAATTGTTTGCTTCAAGATGAGACAGGATCATTTGCATTTCCTCTCTGAGTACTTTTTTAAGCTGCTACTCAGCCCACCAGCAGAGCAGAGACACACACCAGGCAGAAAAAGCACCAAAAAAACTTAGGCTTAAATAAAAAATAAATACTTTTTTTTAAGCATTGTTTTGGTGTGTGAGTGTGTGTGTGTGTGTGTGTGTGTGTGTTGGAGGTTGTCTGTGCCTACGTCTTTGTCTGTCTCATTATGCAGATACACAAGGTTACACTGGCTGCCTGCTGGGTGTCAGTGTGCATTAGTTGCAGTGTTTTACTATCTGTTCTCAGGTCTCCACATAAACATGTGCATCGCAGACAGGACTATTAAAAGCCAAGGTGTGCCCTCAACCAGGCTGTCTGTCAGTGTGATTGGCTGGCTCTGTGTAATCGATGGTGCCTGGCCCACAGGCCAGCCACCTAAATCCATACAGACGGCTGGGAAAGATGAGATGGTAGTGGAAACCATGCAAACTGTCAACCACACAAACACATGCGCACACAGACACACACACACACACACACAAACTCCCCCTCCGCTCCTTGTTTAAATGGCCCCCCACTGTTTAAGACCCCATCGATCAGTTAGTGAGCGTGTGGCATTTTGACTTAAACCGTGCATGGATAATGGACTTGGCAAGTATGATACAGATAGTGGGACAGCAGCCCAAGGAACAGGCAGAGAAGGGGGGGGGCATTAATCCAGGGGTGAGCTGACATGCCTTGACATTGCCAACAGGCTGCAGCTGGACTGAGGAGCATCTGGAACTGCCCCACGCCCTCCCATCTCTGGCTCACCCTACTTTGAAGCAATGGTCTGGCCTGGTCTGGTGCAGCTGACTGCCAAGGCAGATGGTAGATTGGGTGGATACAGGCTGGGCATGAGACGTGCATGGGCAGTGATGTAGGTGATGGAAGCACACAGGCATGCTTTGGCTTGAGCCGGTCGCGCTGGTCAAATTTACTTAGTGAGGGAGTGTAATGCCGGCTTCATGACTGTGCATGTGGGGTGACTTTAGTAGGCTGAACAATAGGGGGATGTGGGAATTGGTGGCCTGTGATTTTCTGTGTAAACCTGGTATCAGAGTATGTCACCCTGTAAATGGCCCAGTCTAACAGACAAACATCACTGGACATCAGTATTTGTCCTGTAGTGCAGTCTCTCAGAGACAGCTGATTCTGTGTGTAGGACTCCTCATGGATCAGCATGTCATAATTGACGCTCTGGCTTTTGACATTTCCAGCAAAGTTCCAGCTGGACTACAATCACCTAACCTGACATGGCAGCCATCCTAAAGACAAAAACTGAACTGCGGGACCAGATTAACTTCACGTGATCTGATACAAGTAGCTTTTGATGACAATGTTAATGAACCTAAAGGTGTATTAGTGATATTGCTGAGCCAGTTTCCTCCCCTTTTCACTCTATAGTCCTTTACAGACATGGGTTTGTAACATTGCTGGTTTCATCAATCTGTTAAAGTGACAGCATTTTATCATTCATGCTGTTTTTCCCCCCTTTTTAAAGGATGCACATCATTGTGTAAGACATGACTGCGCTCACACAGAAGAACTCTGGCCAGTCAGTCACAGTGACCAGCTTCACAGATGGTTTTATGGTGATATTTAGTTCACACATTCATCACGCCCTGCTGTCGAGATCTCTAAATGCAGGTCCGCATATTCAGTTTGCTTTTGCTGTTCAATCAATGACAGCGCTGACAGGGTCTTTCACCTCTGATGCATCAGCCCTGCAACACCTCTGTGTGCTCCTGCAAAATTACACCATCATTACAGACTAAACACACACACGCAAGTTTCCAAACTCAATAAACTAATCACAAACCCAGTACTAGCCAAATGGACATCAATACGCCACAATCGCAAATGTCAACGCTAATGAATGTAAATGTATTCAGTGTAAACTCGCACACACAATTTGAACTGTTGCAGAGGAGACGGGTGCAGCAGCGAGCCACAAAAATGTACCGTACCTCAATCAGACCTCATCATCCACCTTTCCCCCATCTCCCTCACTGAACTTGACCTCGGCCTTAATGTGGCAAAAAAAAAATAAAAAAATCTATTTTGGGGAGACTTTATCATTTTGTCTCAGTAGAGTTGTGTTGTCTTTTCCCAATATACAGATTATTTTCTACACATACACAGTCTCAGCACATCACGTCTCATTAACCAAGATGGGCACCAAATGGAGCTGCTTTATTATCCCAAAAAGAGAGTGAGGAGAAAATCGCTAATGACAGGGAATATGATTGACATTACATCAGAACTTGGTCAGAAGGGTCTTGTCTATTGCACATCAAGTATCTGTGTGAGCTAAGCCCATTCTTTTGAACACAAAGTGTTACTGAGCAAAATCTGGACCACATATGGCTACGTTCTTGTAAACACCAGACAGTTGCATTCTAATTAACCCTCAAAATTGCATGAACTGGAGGCCACAGTCTGTGTGGGTGTGCTGGCCCAGCACTATGGAATAGAAACCTTATCGTGGTCACATTGCTGAGGGACCTGAAGCGTAGAAGGAGACATCTGATAGGCTGACTGTTCTCCCCGTCTCAATTTTCCTCTGAAGCTGTGCTGTATTGTATCAGCTCTGGGGGGGGGGGGACAGTGATGGTCTCATTGCTGCTTTTTTTAGGGAATGCTAATGGCTAATTAGGCATTTCATGACTAAAGCTGCTTGGCTATTCTCATTACATGCTACTCAGTACTCCCAGAGTGCTGCAGCATTGTGCTGAGGACAGGGAGTGAACCTGCCTTGGTTTTCAGTGTCTGTGGCTGCAAATTCCTTGGATTATTTTTTTTAACACTAACTGTATTAGCTGTGTATTCATAGCTTTTGGATTTATTGGAGTGATAACAGCAATATCCCCCCACACCACGCCGTGTAGATGTTTATTTGACTGTTCAAAGTCGGTTCTCCCTGACGTGATAGACGCCCCTATAGATGTTTCTGTCAGCTCAAGTCTTCACCAGTGCCCTGGGTCATTAAAGTGGTGTCTGTCAAACACCCTCCAAATTAGACACAGCGTCATTTCATTCAGAGGGACTGTGTGTGTGTGTGTGTGTGTGTGTGTGTGTGTGTGTGTGTGTGTGTGTGTGTGTGTGTGAGAGAGAGAGAGATATTGGTTGGGGGGGGGGGGGGGGTGTGCTGTTGCTTAGTGATAAAGCTGTTAATAGACTAGCCATTGAAGATGTTAACCAGTCTTTATGCTGCCTGAATCCTCCACTTATCATAATAACTTCACACTGGAGAACACATCACAGTATTTGTGAGGTAATATGAGGTGATCATTGTGCGCGCGCGTGTGTGTGTGTGTGGGGGGACCCTGTTAAAAAAATACACCGTTATTTTTTTGTTTGTTTTTGTGTTTGTTTTTTGGCTTGCTGTGTCACTCTGTTTTAAACAAAGGGTTGTTTATTTCAGACATGCATGAGATGCTCTTGTGTTTGTGCACAGTTGAAGATAAGTGCTGATTTAAAGTGGTAATAACAAGGACTGTAACTTGTTATTGCAGCATGACCATTCAGTTTTGCTCTTGGCTTTGTCTTCAGCTTATTCATCCTCATGCAGATGATGCAATAATGAAGTGGCCCTGCATTTCCGTTTGATTGCTGCCTCTACCAAAATTAAAGGTGAATGCTTTAAAAACCCTTATTTATTTATTTATTTTTCACTCATTGTGCTACAGGGCACGAGAGGCTTTGCCAAGAGATAAAGCTCTACTTGCTTGTGTATACAAGGTTGCTGAAGTCTTAGATATTTTCATTTAAAGGATCTTTTCTGTCACAACATGTACATAATGGCCATAATTGAAATTCAAAGCAGACTGTGCATACAATACATGAGTCTCCATGCACTTTCCAGGAAATCAAGTGGTGACACTTTGCCTTGTGCAGCATGTGTAAACTGCATCGGCAGTTAGAGATAACAGCTCTGTTTATGCTGCCCAGGCTCCCTCACCGTTCTCCTGTGATAACACTTAATAGTTGCACACAAGAGTGGAGACACCTAACTGTGTCAATTGAATGGCGAGCAGCAGAGGCAACTAGTGGATATCTGCATTCAGCTGCAAAAATACAAACCAACAATACAGCAAGTTGTTGCCAATTGAAACCACACCCAGGAAAGTAAGTAGGATTCAGGGATGATATGTTGAGTGTTGGAGGTGGCGGGCTAGAGTGGATGTTCTGCAGCCAGTTTGATCTTCTGTGTTATACTCGACACATAAACCGCGAGGCATCTGCCCATCCAGTTCACCTCTGTGACCTCATACCCCAGAGTGCGATGATGGCTTCTTCTGTTGCTCCTGATAAATTGCTCAGCAGGCTGGCCTGAACAGGAGGAGATGTGAACTGCAGACATTGCATACATCTCCACAGCAAATATATTGGTTATAGCCAGTGCAGCTTATGGTGAGTGGTGGGAGAGTTGCTGCATGTTATATAGCGTTTTATCCATATTTGTATTCTTGTCCAACAGAAACACTTTTGAACCAGTACTGAGATCAGAAGAAACTATACTACAAATAAAAAAAATTGTTCATGAAAGATTAAAGAACATAACGCAGTGTGAGCCCTGGCTCAATAGGAGGATAAACTGAACCATGCACAAGCACACAAACTGGATTCAGCAGATCAGGAGCCGGTGCCATGCTGGTTCACTAGCTGTAATTCTTGCTATCCTTAACCCAGAAAAAAAAACACCACTTGGATCCCCTTTCTTGTACTTATCCTGTCATGAGGCCTGTTGTCACCATTTTCCAGCTATTACACTCCTCTGTCATCTCACAGTATGTCCACTCCAAATATCAGCATGTTGTGGTAGCTGTGATTGATGGACAGTCAGCTCTGTGTTTTCAGTGGAGGTGCAGTTCAAATTGGCTTTTGCAAAAAAATAAATAAATAAATAAATTTAGTCCTGATCAGAAGGATGCAAACCATGATAAACTGTTTCCAGTTATTGCTGTGCCATAAATGATTCACAATATCATTAAGATTTGTGAAAAATTAAGCAAAGCTGCATCTCAGAATACTGAACATGTGACGCGCATTTTAGCATGCAATAATTTCTCCTCCTTTTTTCCACGTTGCCACCGTTTCTGGATACTTTGTTCAACATCTTTCAAGCTGTCAGTTTTGGTGCGATAGAGGCTCAGAGGCTGAGACAATAAGTATGTGCGATTAAACCCCAGAGTCACGCCTGAATGGGCCGAGGTCACTCTCTGACCCTGACCACTGACACTGTGTGTGTGTGTGTGAGAGACGGGGAGAAAGACAAAGCATTAAATAAAGGAGAGTGCGGCAGACGGGTGTTACCAAGACTCTGCTCCCAGGAAGGGTCAAATGTCGCCCAGCCACACACAGGCCGTGTGTGTGTGTGTGTGTGTGCGTGTGTGAGAGAGAGAGAGCAGCTGAGCCACCACTGTTCTGACTGCTTTCACGGAGGTGGCTGTAACCAAGGAAATGCTCTCACCACATTAGTGCTCCTCTCCCTCCTGTCTCAGTGGTCTTCTTGATTACCTCTCTGGTCATCCTTGTTACCTTCATTTACAGATCTGAAAGCATGTGATCGATTGAAGGAGAGATGGAAGGCATTTATCCGCACTGAGAGGGTGGAGGTAAATTTGTGATTGGCTCCACAGATCAAAGAAAATATGTGAGTGATTAAAGAGCAGGATGAGTCCTCTTGCTTTCAGCAGCAAACTTCAGAAGACCACAGAGATGAGGCAGGGTAAGGCTGAGGGGAACTGCAAAAAGTCACTTATCCACTAGAATGGACAGTACTTAAAGATATGTCATTAAAATGTGTGTGCACAGTCATCGCTGGCAGTGTGAGGAAGGGTTCATTAAAAATGTAAGAGATGCAACAGGAAACAGTTTTAAGGTTGAAGTGTAAAAGACACCCGAATTACCAGTGTGTGAGCAATAGTGATCATTTTAGTGCTCCATGCTACTATTGGACACATGCAGAGTAATGGGAGGTGAGTGGCATTACCTCTAAAGTGAAAATATTAGAACTTGTGGTATTAAAGAAGGTGAATAATTTATACACATATTTCCTGTTTACTAATGGGGTGTAGAAAAGTTATTCCCACAGTGACTTGTCTAATATGTGAAGAGCATTTGAATGAGGAAAAGAAAACAACCAGTAAATTACTGATTACGGGTCAGCGTATATGCATTGCTTCGAGGTAATAATCAAGTGTGAACCCGGTCGCAGACACCATAGGAGACAGAAAGGGAGCTGCAAAAATGTAATATTTTATTTAAAGAAAGAACATGAAAAACAAAAGTCCAAATCCGAGCACAAAGGAGCCAAACTCTGGAGACAAATTGAGACATGAGGGAGTTGCATCGGCGATCTGACAGACTGAGGGAGAACACAGGAATAAGTCAGAAGTGAACTCAGTCGACAATAACCAGTGGGGAAAAGAACAAAGGATGGACAGAAAGCCACAAGAGGAGCTAATGTTCAAAATAAAACAGGAAGTGACGGGGGGGGGTAAACACACAAACAGTGAGACACAGACGGGGAAGGCAGGAGGCACTGAGAAACATTCAAACAAACATTCAAAAACCCAAAGGAAGATCAAACTAACTACAAAGACTGTGACACACTTGATGCAACAAAAACACTGAGATTAATCAACTTGTTCTTACACTTAGGAGGAAACGACACTAAACACAGACTTTATTTAAAGATGAGCGCTGCCATCATGGGCGTAATGTCATTTGCAACTAGAGTCTGCAATACTAATACCACAACCTTGAATATGCGCTGATATGATATCACCTAATAGGGTCTTTTCCCTACTGATGTATGGATGCGCTTTGTGTAACTGAGCCTTTTGTAAACCATGTTCAAACATTGGCCTCCTCTGATAGAAGAAATGCACGACCCACAACATGACTAATGCTTCTTTTTATTGAACTGACAGAACTTTTTCCAGCATTTCTGATTGGTCAGCACCGTGCAGACATCTCTGTGTTGCATAAATTGCACAGGCGATTTCAGTTTCTATGTTGATTTTCCTTTCCTGTTTATAACATGAAGTGGCTAACACCGGTGATTAAGGGATGTTTTAAGATGCGCACAAAATCAATTTTCTGTTCTTGCAACTGTGTAAGCCCCCCAAAAAACCTCTTTGGAAATTATGAATCATTTGTTATTAAATACTTTTACAATTTCCTTTGTGCAACATTTAAAACAACTGAAAGAGACCAGGAGGGGAAAAAATGACTAATGAAAAGACAGAGAAAGGAACTACAGAGCAAAATGAAAAAGCCCATCTAATCTAAAGGCTTCATCTGTGGCAGGCGGCTGTGGTGCTCCATCTCTGGTAATGAACTTGATCCCAGAGATCTACTGATCAAATGGTCTCCAGCCAGTGGCACTCCAATTTGAGAGACCAGCCAACAGTGGAGGAGCAGGCCATTACAACTGACTTTTATATAAGCATAGCAACAAAGAAAAGCCTTTTATATGAAGACAGCCCACAAAAATCCTTTTGTTCTCGTTCCCGTGGGGTTCTGTGAATTTCAACACTTGATGCAACTCTGAAATGTGAGAAAGTGAAACATGCACAAGGATGAAATTCATAGTCTGTTTACCCAGTTGGAAATCCACAACAAACAAAGACATTCTACTCCTAATAAGACGCATTCAACCAATGCATGGATAACGCATTTTCAAAATCCCTCTTCATGATCCATTTAAAGTCCTTTTATATGTACCGCCGCATGCTGCGTTGTCATTCACTGTCATCATGTAGTTTGTGCGCCCTTGGACTTGTTGCGCATGTAGTGTCCAAAGAGTCCCTCCCAGTCGAGTGCCCAGACAGGCATCGGTGTGGGCTCTAGCAAACTTCTCATTGCTACAGGAGGCCATTAAGTACTGAGGTCCCGAAGAAGCTTTTCCTCTAATCTTTCCTTCACATTACTCCTTATTGAAAGCAACAGGGGGGAAGCGCGTCCTCTGATCCAAATAATAATCAATGGGTGAATCACAAATAGGCTAAACTATTTTCTCCTCTTTGCCACCTCCAACAGCTCCCTGGAGGTCCACTGGACCCATGATTTCTCAAACACAAACATTTACACTGCCTGATGAAAACTGCTGCTGTTTGTTTTAGTCTCTTTAGTTACTGGAAGGACGAAGGAACGGTTTGTATCCATTTCCTGTACACAAACTGGCAAAATGAGCTACATTTTTTGAAATAAGAAGTCTCGGATTGTGCTCTTGGGAAGCATGATGTTCTACTATTTTGCACGTTCCCTGAAAAAATAAATATATATATTTTGATTGTAGAGTCTTGCATTTAATACATTAATGACCATATTTCTTTGCTTTGACATGCTGCAGTTAGAGGCTGCTGCAGACACTGGTGTTCTATGAGTAAAGGACACACTTGTAAACCTGACATTCATTTCGACCTGATGGCAATAAATAAAGAATATGAGCTGGAAAGTGCCCAGGTTGACACAGTAACACAATATTGGCCTCATGAAGC